>JAHIAM010007490.1:0-73966 GCA_021605205.1 Aegilops longissima | reverse complement strand
CACTTGAAGGAAGTCACTAAGTACCTGAACATTGATTACCAAGCTTCACCGACTTTCAACGCCACTCTGCTCGAGGAGGAGCGCCGAAGATTCATGCTCACGCCCAGAAGGACATTCGCCCAATCACCAAGCCTATAGATAGTGTTTTCAAGGCACCCACTTGAGTCCGGGAAAGAGCATGGCAGCTCACATCACCATGGGACGATTGGAGAAGTTTATCAAGAAGACCTCAAGGATACCATCTACCAGATTTATGACGCCGAGATGACAACTGGACGTCGCCAACACCAAGAAGGATAGATCCATTGCAGCATTCATCCAGAGTTAAATCAGCACATTCGACGCCAGAGAATCAAATGTGCAACGACATGTTGGAGTTGCGTAAGACAAAGGAAGGATCATCGAACCGAAGAAGAACTAAAGACTACACGCAAGGACTACATGGACGAGATCGTAGCTTTGGCAAGACACAATAACGATCTTAAGTACGAGATCAAGAACTCAAGAAGAAGTTACGCCAGAATGAAGAACAAGATGTCGAATACCCAATCGACTACATCAACATTGACTTACACCGATTCTGGATCCAAGTGAACCCGACTTTGAAGACAAGCAGGAGCAGTACATCATGAAATCTTCCACCGGTTCAAACTAGTAGAAGTCCCCACATATTAGTAGTATTCCTCCATGTAAACCTTTATAGTACACGCACTTTTATGATAGTTAGATCAAGTAAGCCCTTGTTTGATTGAATGAAGTGATTTTGTGTGCATTTGCTCATGTGCATTTGGGTAGTGATTCCCTTAGACCTCATTCTATTCTACATTTCTCTTCTTTTCTAAACCCATCGATGCCTCCGAGACGCGACCCTGATTCGCTTTTCCCGCCAGAGATCACCCAATTGATCCAGCAGCAGTAATACCCTGATTCAAACATTGGTGCGTAACAACAACAACAACAACAACCCACCGCCACCACCACCACCGCGATCATCTGACTGCTTCTTAGACGAACCCACGTGTATTCCAAAGAGCACCGAGCCGATTGTAGCAGTATGACCGGCTCCGCAAGATAGGAAGGAGCTGACCACCGCAGGATGAACAGATGGTGAAAGAGTGAAGTTTGCAGCACATCAGCTTGAAGGACCCGCAAAGCAAGATGGTGGGAGAATTTCACAGCCACTTACCTCCCAGAGACACCGCCACATGGGACCAGCCAAGAAGTTTTGAAGACAGCCCATGTTTCAGCAGGAGCCATGGCCATGAAGAAGCGTGAGTTTCGCAACTTACGCCAAGGAGGAAGGATCTGGTCACAAGACGTGGATGACTTTAGCAAATTAGCACGTTATGCCCTGATGATGACGCTACAGATGCAGCTAAACAGAGAAGTTTCTAGAAGGACTGAATGATGAGTTCAGATGCCGCTGATGGTAGCAAGTTTCAACAACTACCAGGAGTTAGTAGACCGAGCTCTCATGATTGAAGGAAGCAAAGAGAATTGAGAACTGCAAGCGAAGTATGGACAAGGGAAGTATAACTCGATCCCAAAGCAGGCTTCATTATACCCCTAAATCAGGAATTCAGTTTCAGATACCCATGGAGGAGGTAATTCGCTTAACCATAATGGCACCAAGAATGGGAACGGAATGGAGGAAGCAACGGACAGAACCGCACCAACCCGCTTCACACCATCCAAGGTAGACTGAGTCACATTATTTGCTTTAAGTGCCGCAAGACTGGGCACTATGCAAACGATCGTCCCGAAGGCCGTAATGGAAATGGCAATGGAAGCTCGAAAGAAGCCCAACCTTTCAACAGGGGACAAGTGAACCACATTGATGTGGAGGAGGTTGAAGATCAGCCCGATGCAAGAATCGTAAGTTTTTGTTGTTATTTATCGCAGTTGTTCTTTTGATACCGTGCATCGATTCATACATATCAAGGGGATTTGTGGATAAGTACAATTTACCAACCCAAGCCCTTAGGTCACCCATGCTAGTAACCTCACCCGAAAGTGAGTACATGGCTAGTAAATGGTGTGATCGATCGCCACTAAGGATTGGACACTATGTTTTCCCTCGCACTAATAGTTCTGGAATCCCAAGGATTGATGTGATATTAGGAATGGATTGGTTATCAAAGTATGGAGGAAACATAGATTGTACCACAAGATCGATTTTGCTCACCACACCGTAAGGAAGAAGGATTATATGTATCACGGCACGAGCCGAGGAGAGCACAAGTTAATTGCTTATCAGAGTGGTACAGAAGAAGTACCAAAGGTAAAGGATTATCCTGATGTATTTCCTAAGAGTTGCCGTGAATGCCGCCGGATAGAGACATTGAGTTTTTGATCGAGCTGCTGCCGTGAACAGTGCCGACATCGGGCTTAATCGTGCATGTGATGCCCGCAAAGGATTTGGCAGAAATTAAGAAGCAGATTAAGGAACTATTGGATAAAGGTTTTATTCTACCAAGTTCTTCACCTTGGGGATCACCCGCTTTGTTAGTGGAGAAGAAGGATGGATCGTTGAGAATGGTTGTTGATTATCGTGATTGAATGAAGTAACAATCAAGAACAAGTAACCACTACCTATGATAAATGATCTGCTTGATCGCTTGCAAGGAGTCAAAGTGTTTTCTAAGATCGATTTGTGATCGTGGTACCATCATTGAAGATTCGGGAGCAAGACATACCCAAGACAGCATTTACCACTTAGATATGGATCTGTATGAGTATACCGTTATGTCATTTGATCGACTAACGCACCAGCCTATTTCATGAACCCGATGAACAAAGTGTTTATGGAGTTTTTGGATAAGTTCGTCAGTGGTGTTCATTGATGACATTTTGATTTTCTCAAGAATGAAGAGGAACACAAGGAACATTTGAGATTGGTTTTGAGAAACCGAGGGAACACCAGCCATGCCAAGTTCAGCAAATGTGAGTTTTGGCTAAAGGAAGTTGGATTTCTTGACATGTTATATCCGGAGAAGGGATAGCAGCTTGACCCCACAAAAGTTGAGACCAGAATCAAGTGGGAAGCACCAACGACAGCTTGAGAGATTCGAGTTTCCTTGACTCGCAGGATACTACCAAGATTCATTGAGAATTTCTCAAGGATTGCAAAGCCTATGACTGAATTGTTGAAGAAGGAAAACAAATTCATATGGACCGAGGACCTGGGAGGCAAGTTTTCAGAGTTGAAGAAAAGATTGGTTACCTCACCAGCTTTGATATTGCCGATCAAACTAAGGATTATGAGGTGTATTGCACGCCTCACGCCGAGGACTTGGAGCAAGGCTTATGCAGGAAGGAAGAGTTGTTTCAGATGCTTCACGACAACTTAAGCCTCATGAGTTGAATTATGCCACTCATGATTTGGAGTTAGCAGCCACAGCATGCCTTGAAGACGTGAGACATTTTCTCATTGGAAATCATTGTGAAGTATATACGGATCACAAGAGTTTGAAGTACATCTTCACACGTATGAATTGAATCTCGCATAAAGGAGATGGTTAGAGCTAATCAAGGATTATGATATGAGATTGCATTATCACCCCGGAAGGCTAATGTCGAAAGCAGACGATTGAGCCGTAAGAGCCACGCCAATACCCTAATGAAGGGAGGAATACCCAATGAGTTAGCCGAGGACCTTCGAGAGATATGTTTGGAAATAGTTCCAGAGGCTATGTAGCAGCATTGAGATTCAAATGACCCTAATGGACAAAATCGAGAAGCCCAAAAGGCAGATAAGGAAGCCTCTATAAAGGAGAAAATGAGCAAAGGAAAGGCTAAAGGATTTCGAGAGGATGAGCACGATACCCTATGGTTTGAAGACCGTTTATGTGCCCAATGACCCGTAGATCGTGAAGTTGATTTTGCAAGAAGCCCATGACTCACCCTATTCGATTCACCCAGAAACACCAAGATGTATTTGGATTTGAAGAATATTTTCTGTGGACCGAATGAAGAAGGATATTATGGAGTATGTAGCAGTTATTTACGTATGTCGAAAGTAAAGGCAGAGCATCGTGCAGCAGGATTGTTACAACCATTGCCGATAATTCAATGGAAGTGGATAAACTAGGCATGGATTTCATCACAGGTTTGCCAAAGACCCGCTCAGATATGACTCGACGGGTCATAGTCGATCGCTTGACCAAGGTAGCTCATTTCATTCCAAATAAGACTACCTATAGCAAAGGTTAAGTTAAAGATATACATGACCAGAATTGTGTGTTTACACGGAATTCGAGGAGCATTGTATCGCATGTAGAGGAACCCAGCTTATTTCAAAATTTTGGAACCAGCAACTAAACATTGGGAACCCGATTGAATTCAAAGACAGCTTCACCCATGCACTCGATGGATGATCGAGAGAGTCAATCAGATTTTGGAGGACATGCCGAGAGCTTGTGCACTAGATTATGGATCTAGTTGGGATGATAATTTGTCAGATGCAGAATTTTCCTACAATAACAGCTACTAAACCAGCTTAAAGATGGCACCTTCAAGGCCTTGTATGGAAGAAGGTGCAGGACACCATTGTCATGGGACTAAACCGAGATCGTTAGTTGTTTGGACCAGATTTATTAAGGAGTCTCGAATGTAAAGTTGTTGATTCGAGACAGGCTCAAGGTAGCCCACCTGCATGTAAGAGCTATGCCGATTCAAAGCGCAAAGCGATTGAGTACGAAGTTGAGACAGAGTATATCTCGAGTATCCCCCGCTCGAGGAGTTAAGCGCTTTGGAGTTAAAGGAAAGTTAGCACCCCGCTTCGCTGGACCATATAAGACTTTGCAACGCATGGGAGAAGTTATAAGTTGGAATTGCCAAGGACTGTCAGAGTTCATGATGTATTTCATGTTTCAATTGAAGAAATGTCACCCCTAGATAGCAGAGGTACTGCTAAGAGACACAAAGGCCATTGGAGGCAATTCAGTTGAAGGATGACTTGACATATGAGGAAAACCAGTTAAGATTCTCGATTATGCCAAAGAGAGTTACCCGCAGCAAGGTTATCAAGTTTTGCAAAGTTCAAAGGAGCCACCACACCGAGGATGAAGCCACCGGGAAAGAGAGGAAGTTTTGCTTAAGGACCACCTCACCTATTTTCTAGTTAACCCTAATCTCGAGGGCTAGATTCATCTTATGGGTAGGTTTGTAACATCCCAAATTTTCAATTTGGAATGTTATACATTAGGTCATCATGCATATCATATTCTTCTCAGATTTTTCCGATCCTAGAAATTTCACGCAACTCAAGGACCCTCGGAGAGAGTTGAAGTTTCACAATTTTCATATTTGGGAATTCTCAAATTTTGAAAATAGGATCATTTGGATTTATTTAAATTATCTTATAAAGTTTTTCCTATAAAAATATTTTCGAGAGGGAATAATATGACTTTCCCAAACAATTAGGAAAATGAAGATATTATAAATAAACCAAATTTGGTTTTGAAAGATTTATTTTGCTTAGGCAAAATGAGCATTTTAAAATTTTATGCATGTTTGCTGTTTTAAAGTTCATTTTGTTCGACTCATTTTTAGGAGTCGGGAAAATTTGTTTTATTTAATTTGGAGTTCATTTGGTATTTTTTTATTTCATTTGGTTTAATTTTATTTAAAAAATATTCACGCGACTCGACTGAGGCCCACCTGCCTGCCAGCCCAGCCCTGTGCCCAGCCTCCGCCCACCTTCCCGCCTTCCTCTCACACAGCGTCGGCCGCCACCGGGTGTCCCGCCGCAAGACGCTATCGCCTTCGACGCTGAGCCGCCGCCGGTGGACGCCGCCACAGATCGCCGCGCCGACGCCGACCTCTTCGCCGGGCCGACCGACTTCTGACCCGTCATTACCGGGCGACGCCGGAGGTAGCTGGCCTCACCGCCGCCGATTCGGTCTTCCCTCGAACTGATCCGTTTTTTTAAAAATATATATGTTCGGTTTTTAAAAAAACCTAGATTGGTTTTGTTTTTTCGGTTTTCTTAATTAACGAACGCTCACCAACTGCTCGCTTTAGTGAACGCGTTCGTTGGATTCGCATCGTTAACTAACATTCGCTATTTAACCTGCTCGTCGCTTTTTCTTTTAATCGAATTTAATCCGCTATTTTTCTGATTTGATTTCAGATCCGACAAAACTGTTTTATTTCTCGCCGCTTATCGGAATCAGTGATTCAAGCGCTCGAGTTTCAGAACGAAACCGCCGCCCGACTACCCTACTTTCACGGAGTTTTGCCACTGTGAAATTTTGACCTAATTTCAGATCGCTAAACCGAGTCGTTTCTTGAGTTTCGATTTTCGGAGTTTATTTTGATTCGATTCTTTGCAACCAGGGTTCTAAGTTGAACTTACTGGTTAGATCTTTTATTCGAGATTTCTTGCGCATTAGATGAGTACTTATTGTATGCTTGTTGTTTGTCCTGCTAGATCACCCGTGAGTGCGCCGCTTGTTACTTCAATCTCTAGGAATCATGGATCATCGCAAGGCAAGTAACACTTTGATCATACTTTTCTCATACCCAGTTTTATGCTTTAGATCTATTCCTCAAACACTTGCATGGTTAGGATCTAATTAAATTGTGGGTTTGGGAAGTAGTTGAGGTAGTACCTATTACCTGTTACTTATGAAACCTTGGGAGTTACTTCTACGTTTGCTTATTATGCCATGCTATGCTAGTAGACGTGGATTGGGTGAGTGAATATCCATGACAGATGTGAGATTGTTTAATTAATGGTTTATCTAAGGTGGCAACCTAAACACACATCTGGGTGGATTGAGGCACCTGGTTTCCATCAGACTTGCTCAGATTTCTTCGGACCGCCACCTGTGCTCTAAGGGATCATAAGATTATTCAAACTGAAACTTCCGTGCAGCCACAAGCCAATTATGGGCTCATGAGTTGACTTGTTGTGCGAACTCTCACGGTAGGCTAGCTGATGTAGGGGATGTAGGTTGGTACGGCCCACCCACGTAAGGTGCTAGCGCTTCGAAGACTATGTCTCGGCCATCCGCTTCTCAAACATCATGTAGTGCGAGAACCAAGCGAGGCGATCGAGTCTTGTGGGGAAAAGTGCTAAACCTCTACAGAGTGTATAAACTAATCATGATTAGCCGTGTCCCTGTTATGGACAATTTGAGTATCCGTACTTGATTATCATGTGAATCTCAACATGTTACTTCTAAATAAAAGTTATTGGGTTTTGATGAGTACTTTTAATTGGGATTGAGGATGTCACAACCATTCTCAATGTTTAACAACACCATGATAGTTAAATAAAATTATTCCTTTGATGTAGGGAAAATCAGCTTTATGCAATGTAACAGAGAGCCTTACCACCAGCCAAATATGCATGTAGTATAGGCTTATTCATTCATTGTTTTATGTGTTACATTGCCAGATATTCCATGTGTCGACCTGTTTGAGCTGCAACTTTTCACGCTATGCATTTTTCTGACGCATTTAGTAAGGTGTTAGGTCGTGGTTCTATACTCAAGATGCTGCTGGAGTTGATGGACCGCTTATCTTCCAAGCCTTCACTGTTATTATTAGATGGCCTTAAGCCATATTATTGTATTCAGTTCTTTGTGGACAACGTATGTAATAAGTGTGATTGCTACTCGCTATAAATCCTTCAAGTATCAGGTGGTGTCAAGATTATCGATCCAGGATGACATCGAGCACAGAGATTTGATCCATTCGGTCGGGTCGCTACACCTCGCTCCCCGACCGCCGACGCTTGGTCAGACTCACCGGAGCCCAGCTACCTTCCCATCCCTCCTCATTCTCACTCGAGCCTCAAGACCGACCGCACTAAGCTCGGCCACACCGCACGCCACCACCAAGACGTCGCCATTATGGCTACAGCCATGTTGGCTCGACCAGCACACCATCGCGACTCACCGCACTCCCTGTGAGCCCAACGCACTTTACCCTGCCCTCCTGCCATGCCCCGTAGCCACGGGTTCGTCTCCCTGACTCGCGATCGCCAAGCCTGCCGCTGCGACGCCTCCCGCCACCCCGAGTTCAACCACCACCACCAAACGTCGCGGTTTGTCTCCTCGCCACCAGAGATGGTCTCCGCTGTCCAAATGGTCGCCGAATGCACAATCACACACTCGCCGCTATTCTGGCTCGCCTGGCGGCGGCAACGCTGGGCTGGTTTGACCTCACGACATAGTTGACTAGGTGGGCCCTCTCGCCACTTAACCTAGTTTAGGTTTAATCAAAATTAGTTAGCCTAATTAGCTACCGACATGCGGACCCACTGGTCAGGTTGACCTCGACGCCCTCATTGACCCTCGACGTCACTTCACGATCAACAAGGCGCAATAATTAATTTCTGGTTTTATTTGTTTACAGGAAATTCCAGAAATTGTTGCAAACTTCAAAAAATCATAGAAATTAATCTGTAACTCCAAATGCAAAGTTTTATATATGAATTTTGATCAGAAAATCCAATCTATCCATTGGTAATGGTTTCATGCATGTCAGAACAAGTTAACCTTGTTGTTTAAGCAGAATAAGATAATGCACCTTTATGACTATGTTAATGAGCTAACATTTGAATCTTTGATTCAAATGAGTTCATTCCTTTCTGTTCTAGCTTGCATTAGGCCAACACACATTCATATTGCCATGTCATAGCATGCATCATATTGTTGCATATTGTCATGTGTTGTTTATGTTCGTGTGTCTTTCCCGATAGGTTCTGGCCCGAGGATAACCCCTAATATCCGCCCTCAAGGGCGATCTACTACCACTACATCGTGCAAGCAACCCATTGATCATTCAGATACAAACCCATGTTCTCGCTTCGCTTCTTGTTTATTGCATTAAGACAACGCGATTCAAACTGTTGTGTGCTGCGGTAGTTGAACCCACTTCCTTTGCATGACTGGTCATTGCCACAAGAATTCAGATGAAACCCACTAGTATGTGTAGGAGTTGATTGAGCCATGTTTGTGATTCCTACCATGCTATGCTTGCTATGCTTAGAGTTGTGTCGTCTGCCTCATTGGGATGATGAACTGGAGGAAAGGTTGTGTCGGTTTCGAGAGGAAAGTGTTGAACACGATTTGGTAAAGGTATCATGAGAGGCCATGTAGGAGTACATAGTGGGTTGTTTCATTGAAGCCGGCCCTAGAACCGAGATCTCGGTGTGTGATTTAAGACTTAGCTACTACCACGCATTGGGCCCAAACCAATGGACCTCTCGAAGTTATTAACCACTCTTGTCCTCGCCTCGAGTTGCAAGTAGTTTCGGTGTTTGTAGCATGTCAGCTGTGACGCAGCGCTGACCTTAGGGGTGGGCTGTTATGTAGGCACGTGTCTGCATACCGATTCGCCTGCTTGGTGTCTCGAACCCTGCACACATCATTCGGGTCCGTTAGTGGAAACCTCGGTCGGACTCTCATGGATGGAACCCGAATAGGCTATAAACCTGGACTAGGGACTCGTGTTTAGTCAGGTCGTGGGCCGACACCCACGCTGGGCTTCATGTAAGTTGCCGAGTACACGCCGTAGCGGCAATAAGTGGTGAGAGCATTTGTGAAGAAGTACACCCTGTGACACCCAAATATTTTTTTGGTTTTCAACAAAACCTTGTTGGTTTTGAAGGAAGTCATTTAAAATCCTTTCAAAATCTCTCTCTCAAAAATTTCCTTTGGCAAAGGATTTTTATTTTTGGCATCTCCTTCAACTTTGGTGTTTGGTTATTAAAACCTTTCTTCCGATTTCTCTCTCAAATTCTATTTTTGGGATTTATTTTATTTTAGAAGCAAACCCTAGGAGTTTTGGGTCTTCTTATTTTGAAACCACCCATGGTTTTACCATGCCTCATGTGGTAAATCTTCCCAAAACCCCTCCTTCCCCTTTGGGACAATCCAAATATTCTGTCCCAACTAGTCCAACTCATTTTTGGATTTTATTTCATTAAATTCTTTTCCCAAAACAATTCTGCCAATTATTTTGAGCCTAGGTGATTTGCAAAGCAAGTACCTAATTGCCTTTGAACTTTGGTCTCAAACTAACTTCTCTGGATAGTCCCTAGCACCCACAACCTAGAACCATCAAGATCCACTCTTCTTCTTTTCAAAATATTCAAGTTTCAGCTTCTGCAAGTTTGGACCAGATTTGTCAAATTTGGTGAAATTCATATCTCCTCTTCTCCAAAAATTCCACCAAAATTCAGGCAGCCCCTCAGAGGCAATGAGAAGCCACTCCACCAATAATCAGCTCAAGGAAAATCCCCACATACCAAAATCATTCTGTCAACACCTAGCATGCATCGCCACTTTGCACTTTCAAAGAAATTCAGAGTTTCATTAAATCTCGCCACGAGTCAGGTCACTTGTCAACAAGGCGCCTCATGCTGCAAGCGACGGCCTCCTCCCCCTAGCTGTAGCGCCGACGCCCTTGGACGGATGCAGCGCTGGTGGCGGCGTAGCCTCACTGGCTGGCAGTTTCTGCTGGCTGCGCACCTGTATGGCGCCAGCGAGGCCCGAGCCCGCCGCCACGCCACCTGTCGCCCCCATCGCTCCTGTGCCCTCCGCGGCTCATGCACGCCAGCAAGAACCTCAAGCACTGCCGCCATGGCCGCAAGCGCAGGCATGCCTCCGGCCGACGGGCCCGCATGGCCACCCCTGCCCGCTGAACTCTCCCAAAAGCTTCTCGTCCAAACTCATTTAGTGTTCAAATGGAGCCAGAGACCTCCACGCTGAAGCTCAACTGCTAAACCTCCCCGACTAAGCTCAACAACCAGAATCCTTCGCGGAGAACTCCGTGTCACGGCCACCGCCTGGGCCGCCATAAGGGGCCCCAAGCTCACCTCGAGCACGCACCATCCCTACACCTCACTAATACTCCGCCAGGCCACTAGGAGGACCTCAAGGAAGTCTCCTCCCAACTCCCGCCGCCTCTGCTCCGCCTGCCTCCACCTCGATTCACTCCGTGAGGCCCCCCGCACCCTAACCTTGTCAAGAACCTCTCGAGCACCCAAGAGTCTAACCCTCTTCAATTTGTTTTCGCAGCACTCCCGGCGAGATCCAACTCTTCCCGAACCACCGTCCACGGAGCAACGTCGCCATGACGAGTGCTCGCCGGCACCACCACCACCACCCACCGACGCTGAATGACGCCTCGAGCGCAGAGTTACCACCCGATCCTCCCGCTGCTGCGGATCGCCGGCGCGACCATCAAGGGTTTCTGCCGCCGACGAGCCCGCCTTTCCCTTTTTAATTTTAAACCTGACGGGTGGGACCCGCCTGCGCCTCTTTGTTATTAAACGAACTGCTTCGAAAACGATTCGCAAAATGCGCTCAGCTTGGAACTGCTTCGCGACTTTTTCTGCATAACCCTCGGAAGTTTCGTTTATTACAAAGAGGTCCTTGGACCAAAACTTTATAACTTTTAAACAGAAAAGTATGTTTAGTGATTCTTTTTCTGTCCTCTTGAAAATTTGGTCTAGTTTTTTATCAGATTTATTTGAAAAATATTTGGAATATTTTGTACACCCCACGGTATTTACGTTAGTGCGCTTATTTTGTATGTCCGAGATATCAAGGAGATGACGGAACTGCGAACTTCACCGAGCTAGGCCCCGACTACTCCAACCAGTGCAAGCATATTTGAACTTTTGATATGATGAGTGTTCGGGCATGTTTGCATTAAGTAGTTGCATGTCATGATTATGAGCACCTCAGTGATTGTCATATTACATGCCAAGTGGAGACAAGTGAACTTCGATAATCCATAAGTTGTTGGGTATGAGTTTGCATGGCCATGAGATGGCATGAGAAAGGGTAGGATGGCAGTGTTGTGGCATGCCGCCTACGCTGCATGCTGACCCAAAGGTCAACATGAACCAGTCCAGTTCCTCGTCCGCCTTCCCTTCCGCATTACCACATGTTTTCCGTAAGGGATACGGGCTTAGTAAGTTGCAAACCGCTATCCGTACACACCGAATCGAGAGGCCGGGATGAGGGTTCCATGGCCCCGGATTAAAGCCTATCATCCGGTCAAGTATGGGTGTTTCCGTTGGGACCGAGAGGGGGCACCCTTAGAGCGCCAACTGACATAAATTTGATCCCATGCTATTCGAGATTGTGATCTTCCTGCCTCAAAGTTTTTATTGAACGCTGTCTAGGGTGATTCCCTGCATCGTGAGGTGGGATGGTGTGTACCGTTAGCTGTGTTTCTTCCAAATACCGTAAACGGAACCTTCGTGGACTACGGAACTGCTGGCTGTGGGTAATTTAGTACAAACTCGCAGAGTCAATAATTCTTTGATTCATCTTATCCATATCCAAGTTCTATGCTTATCTTATCTTGTCAAGAGTCCTGTGTGGGGAACGAGTAATTTCAAAAATTTTCCTACGATCACGCAAGACCATGGTGATGGCATAGCAACGAGAGGATAGAGTATCCGCCCACGCACTCAGAGACCGAAAGCGAAGCGCTATAACAACGCTGTTGATGTAGTCGCATTTCTTCCCGATCCAACCGATCCAAGTACCGAACGACGGCACCTCCGAAGTTCTGCACACGCTCAGCTCGATGACGCCCCTCAACTCCGATCCAGCCGAGTGTTGAGGGAGAGTTTCACAAGACGACGGCGGGTGACGATGATGATGTTCCACCGACGCAGGGCTTCGCCTAAGCTCCGCCACGGTATGATCGAGGTGTAATTTGGTGGAAGGGGCACCGACACGGCTAAGGAACGATCTAATCGATCAACTTGTGTGTCATGGGTGCCCCTGCCTCAGATATAAAGGAGGGAAGGGAGGGGCTGGCCGCCAGGAGGAGGCGCACTCAGGTGTCCTACTCCTACTAGGAGTAGGATTCCCCAAATCCTAGTCCAACTAGGGTTTGACCAAGGGAGAGGAGAGAGGCCACCCCTCTCCTAATCCTAATAGGACTAGGAAGGGGGAGGCTGCGCCAGCCATAGGGCCCCTTTCTTTCCCCTAAGGCCCATCAAGGCCCATTGACTTCGGGGTTCCGAACTTCCCTGCATCTCTAAAATTCCCAATTTCACCCGGAGTGATTCCGAGTCCAAACATAGGCTTCCAATATATCAATCTTTATGTCTCGACCATTTCGAGACTCCTCGCCATGTCCGTGATCTCATCCGGACTCAACAACCTTCGTACATCAACATCATAAAACTCATAGTAACCGCCATCAAACGTTGTTGCATGGATTCTACGGGTTCGAGAACTATGTAGACATGACCGAGACACCTCTCGTCAATAACCAATAGCGGACCTGGATGCCCATATTGGTTCCTACATATTCTACGAAGATCTTTATCGGTCGATCAAGATAACAACATACGTTGTTCCTTTGTCATCGGTATAGTTACTTGCCCGAGATTCGATCGCCGTATCCAATACCTAGTTCAATCTCACATCGCAAGTCTCTTTTACTCGCTCCGTAATACATCATCTCACAACTAACTCATTAGTTACAATGCTTGCAAGGCTTAGGTGATGAGCATTACCGAGAGGGCCCAGAGATACCTCTCCGATAATCGGAGTGACAAATCCTAATCTCAAATATGCCAACCCAACATGTACCTTCGGAGACACCTGTAATGTACCTTTATAATCACCCAGCTTACGCCAGACGCTTGGTAGCACCCAAAGTGTTCCTCGGCAAACGGAGTTGCATAATCTCATAGTCATAGGAACATGTATAAGTCATGAAGAAAAGCACTAGCAACAAACTATACGATCAGGTGCTATGCTAATGGAATGGGTCATGTCAATCGATCATTCAACCAATGATGTGATCCCATTAATCAAATAACAACTCCTTGTTCATGGTTAGGAAACATAACCATCTTTGATTAACGAGCTAGTCAAGTAGAGGCATACTAGTGACACTCAGAGGTTTATGTATTCACACATGTATTATGTTTCCGTTAATACAATTCTAGCATGAATAATAAACATTTATCATGATATAAGGAAATAAATAATAACATTTATTATTGCCTCTAGGGCATATTTCCTTCAGCCTCCCACTTGCACTAGAGTCAATAATCTAGATTACACAAGAATGATTCTAACACCCATGGAGTCTTGGTGCTGATCATGTTTTGCTCGTGGAAGAGGCTTAGTCAACGGTCTCAAACATTCAGATCCGTATGTATCTTGCATATCTCTATGTCTCCCACCGACCAAATCCGGATGGAGTTGAAGGCCTTTGATGTGTTTGGTTCTTCTTGTGAAATCTGGATTCCTTTGCCAAGGCAATTGCACCAAGATTGTCACAAAAGATTTTCATTGGACCCGATACACTAGGTACAACACCTAGATCGGTTATGAACTCCTTCATCCGCATCCTTCATTAGCTGCTCCAAGCAGCTATGTACTCAGCTTCACATGTAGATCCCGCAACGACGCTTTGTTTGGAACTGCACCAACCGACAGCTCCACCGCTTAATGTAAATACGATCCGTTTTATGATTTAGAATCGTCTGATCAGTGTCAAAGCTTGCATCGACGTAACTGCCATTTATTTGAGCTCTTTGTCACCGCTTATAAATGAGAAACATATCCTTAGTTCTTCTCAAGTACTTAAGGATGTTCTTGACCGCTGTCCAAAGGATCCACCTCGATTACTTTGGTACCGCCGCTAAACTTACAAAGAAGGCACACATCAGGTCCGTACACAGATTGCATACATGATAGAGCCTATGGCTGAAGCATAGGAACATCTTTCATTTTCTCTATCTTCATGTGGTCGGGCATTGAGTCTTACTCAACTTCACACCTTGTAATACCGCAAGAACCCTTTCTTTGCCTGATCCATTTTGAACTTTTTCAAAACTTTATCAAGGTATGTGCTTTGTGAAAGTCCTATTAAGCCGCCTTGATCTATCTCTATAGATCTTAATGCCCAATATGTAAGCAGCTTCACCGAGGTCTTTCATCAAAAACTTTTATTCAAGTATCCCTTTATGCTATCCAGAATTCTATATCATTTCCGATCAATAATATGTCATCCACATATAATATCGAAATGCTACAGAGCTCCCACTCACTTTCTTGTAAATACAAGCTTCTCCAAAAGTCTCAGATAAACCCAAATGCTTTGATCACACTATCAAAACGCTTATTCCAACTCCGAGAGGCTTGCACCAGTCCATAAATGGATCGCTGAGCTTGCACACTTTGTTAGCTCCTTGGATCGACAAAACCTTCTCGTTGCATCATATACAACTCTTCTTCCGTAAATCCATTCAGAATGCAGTTTTAACATCCATTTGCCAAATTTCATAATCATAAATGCGCAATTGCTAACATGATTCGGACGGACTTAAGCATCGCCACGGGTGAGAAGGTCTCATCGTAGTCAATCCCTTGAACTTGTCGAAAACCTTTGCAACAAGTCGAGCTTTATAGACAAGAATATTACCATCAGCACGCCTTCTTCTTGAAGATCCATTTATTCTCAATTGCTTGCCGATCATCGGCAAGTCAACCAAAGTCCACACTTTGTTCTCATACATGGATCCCATCTCGATTTCATGGCCTCAAGCCATTTTGTGGAATCTGGCTCACCATCGCTTCTTCATAGTTCGAGGTTCATCATGTTCCAAAGAATATGACTTCCAAAACAGGATTACCGCATCACTCGTGCGGATCTTGCTCGTTGATCTACGAAGTTCAGAGAAACTTGATCCAAGTTTCATGATCATCATCATTAGCTTCCTCCCTATTTGGTGTAGGTGTCACGTAAACTGTTTTCTCGTGATGTACTACTTCAATAAGGAGTAGATACAGTTATCTCATCAAGTTCTACTTTCCTCCCACTCACTTCTTTCGAGAGAAACTCTTCTAGAAAGTTTCAATTTAGCAACAAAAATCTTGCCTTCGGATCTGTGATAGAAGGTGTACCCAACTGTCTCCTTTGGGTATCCTATGAAGACACATTCGATTTGGGTTCGAGCTTATCAGGTTGAAGCTTTTTCACATAAGCATCGCAGCCCCAAACTTTCAAAACGACAACTTTGGTTTCTTGCCAAACCACAGCTCATAAGGCGCCGCTTCAACGGATTTAGATGGTGCCCTATTTAAAGTGAATGTAGCCGCCTCTAAAGCATAACCCCAAAACGATAGCGTAAATCAGTAAGAGACATCATAGATCGCACCATATCTAATAAAGTACGACACGACGCTCGACACACCATTACGCCAGGTGTTCTGTGGCGAAGTTGCAAACTATTCCGCATTGTTTCAAATGTAGGCCAAACTCAGAACTCAAATATTCTCCTCCACGATCAGATCGAGAAACTTTATTTTCTTGTTACGATGATTTTCCACTTCACTCTGAAATTCTTTGAACTTTTCAAATGTTTCAGACTTGTGTTTCATTAAGTAGATATACCCATATCTGCTCAAATCATCCGTGAAGGTGAGAAAATAACGATATCCGCCATTTAGCCTCAACATTCATTGGACCACATACATCAAGATGTATGATTTCCAATAAATCTGTTGCTCTTCCATAGTTCCGAGAACGGTGTTTTAGTCATCTTGCCCATAAGGCACGGTTCGCAAGTGCCAAGTGATTCATAATCAAGTGACTCCAAAAGTCCATCAAGATGGAGTTTCTTCATGCTTTTACAATCGATATGACCTAAACGGCAAGTGCACAAATAAGTTGCACCATCATTATCAACTCTGCATCTTTTGGTTTCAACATTATGAATATGTGTATCACTACTATCAAGATTAAGTAAAACAAACCATTCTTCAATGGTGCATGACCATAAAAGATATTATTCATATAAATAGAACAACCATTATTCTCTCGATTTAATGAATAACCGCCTCGCATCAAACAAGATCCAGATATAATGTTCATGCTCAACGATGGTACTAAATAACAATTATTTAGGTCTAATACTAATCCCAAGGTAGATGTAGAGGTAGCGCGTCGATCGCGATCACATCGACTTTGGAACCATTTCCCACGCCAAGATCGTCACCTCGCCCTTAGCCAATCTTCGCTAATCCAGAGCCCCTGCTTCGAAGTTGCAAATATTAGCAATGTAACCAGATCAAATACCCAAAAGCTATCATGCGAGTATTAGTAAGGTACACATCAATAACAAGTATATCACATATACCTTTGTTAACCTTGCCATCCTTCTTATCCGCCAAATACTTGGGGCAGTTCCGCTCAAAGGACCAGCCTGCTTGCAATAGAAGCACTCAGCCTGTGCTTAGGACCAGACTTGGTTTTCTCTTGATCAGCAACTTGCTTGCCGCTTTTTGAAGTTTCCTTTTCTTTCCTTTGCCCTTTTCTTGAAACTAGTGGTTTTGTTAACCATCAACACTTGATGCTCCTTTTTGATTTCTACCTCCGCTGCTTTCAAAGATCGCCAAGAGCTCGCATAGTTTTGGTCATCCTTGCATATTATAGTTCATCACGAAGCTTTGTAGCTTGGTGGCAGTGATTGGAGAATTCGTCAATGACGCAATCATCCGGAAGATTAACTCCCAGCTTGAATCAAGTGATTGTTATATCCGCACATTCTGAGTATATGCTCACCGACGTAACCATTCTCCTCCATCTTACAGCTATAGAACTTATTGAGACTTCATATCTCTCAATCCGGCATTCGCTGAATATTAACTTCAACTCCTGGAACATCTCATATGCTCCATGGTGTTCAAAACGACGTTGAAGTCCCGGTTCTAAGCCGTAGCATGGCACACCGAACTATAGAGTAGTCATCAGCTTTGCTTTGCCAGACGCTCACAACTTCGGCGCAGCCCTTGCATTCAGGCCTGGCACCTAACGGTGCTTCCAGACGTAATTCTTCCGTGCAGCAATAAGGATAATCTCTCGTTACGGACCCAGTCCGTAATTGCTGCCATCATCTTTCAACTTTGCTTTCTCAAGGAACGCATTAAAATTCAACGAACAACAAAGACGAGCCATCTATCTACACATCATAGACAAGCAAGATACTATCAGTACTAAGTTCATGATAAATTTAAGTTCAATTAATCATATTACTTAAGAACTCCCACTTAGAAAAATATCCTCCAATTCTCTAAGTGATTATGTGATCCATTTCAACTACACCATGACCGATCATCACGGTGATGGAGTAGTTTCAATGGTGAACATCAATATGTTGATCATATCTACTATATGATTCACGCCGACCTTTCGGTCTCCGTGTTCCGAGGTCATATCTTATATGCATAGCTCGTCAAGTATAACCTGAGTATTCCGCTGTGCAACTGTTTTGCACCCGCTGTATTTGAACGAGAGCCTATCACACCCGATCATCACGCGGTGTCTCAAAGACGAAGAACTTTCGCAACGGTGCATACTGTGGAGAACACTTTGATAATTTAGTAAGGATCATCTTATAATGCTACCGCCAATCAAAGCAAAATAAGATGCATAAAGGATTAACATCACATGCAATCAATATAAGTGATATGATATGGCCATCATCATCTTGTGCTTGTGATTCCATCTCAAGCACCGCCATGATCACCATCGCCACCGCGCCGACACCTTGATCTCCATCGAGCATCGTTGTCGCCTCGCCAACTATTGCTTCTACGACTATCGCTACTCCTTAGTGATAAAGTAAAGCAATTACATGGCGCTTGCATCTCATACAATAAAGCGACAACCATATGGCTCTCGCCAGCTGTCGATAACTCGTTACAAAACATGATCATCTCATACAATAAAATATAGCATCACGCCTTGACCATATCACATCACAACATGCCCTGCAAAACAAGTTAGACGCCCTCTACTTTGTTGTTGCAAGTTTTACGTGGCTGCTACGGGCTGAGCAAGAACCGCTTTACCTACGATCAAAACCACAACGATATTTCACAAATAGACTCCGCTTTAACCTTCTCAAGGACCGGCGAGCTACACTCGGTTCAACTAAAGTGAGAGAGACAGACACCCGCCACCACCTTTAAGCAACGAAAGCTCACAGCGGTGAAACCAGTCTCGCAGAAGCGACGCAGTAATGTCGGTCCGGCCGCTTCATCTCACAATACCGCTGAACCAAAGTATGACATGCTGGTAGGTAGTATGACTTGTATCGCCCACAACTCACTTGTGTTCTACTCGCATATGACATCAACGATAAAACCAGGCTCGATGCCACTGCTGGGGAACGAGTAATTTCAAAAATTTTCCTACGATCACGCAAGACCATGGTGATGGCATAGCAACGAGAGGATAGAGTATCCGCCCACGCACTCAGAGACCGAAAGCGAAGCGCTTATAACAACGCTGTTGATGTAGTCGCATTTCTTCCCGATCCAACCGATCCAAGTACCGAACGACGGCACCTCCGAAGTTCTGCACACGCTCAGCTCGATGACGCCCTCAACTCCGATCCAGCCGAGTGTTGAGGGAGAGTTTCACAAGACGACGGGCAGGACGATGATGATGTTCCACCGACGCAGGGTTTCACTTAAGCTCCGCCACGGTATGATCGAGGTGTAATTTGGTGGAAGGGGCACCGACACGGCTAAGGAACGATCTAATGATCAACTTGTGTGTCATGGGGTGCCCCTGCCCTCAGATATAAAGGAGGGAAGGGAGGGGCTGGCGCCAGAGGGAGGCGCATCAGGGTGTCCTACTCCTACTAGGAGTAGGATTCCCCCAAATCCTAGTCCAACTAGGGTTCACCAAGGGAGAGGGAGAGAGGCCACCCCTCTCCTAATCCTAATAGGACTAGGAAGGGGAAGGCTGCGCCAGCCATAGGGCCCCTTTTTCTTTCCCCTTAAGGCCCATCAAGGCCCATTGACTTCGGGGTTCCGTAACTCTCTGCATCTCTAAAATTCCCAATTTCACCCGGAGTGATTCCGAGTCCAAACATAGGCTTCCAATATATCAATCTTTATGTCTCGACCATTTCGAGACTCCTCGCCATGTCCGTGATCTCATCCGGACTCAACAACCTTCGTACATCAACATCATAAAACTCATAGTAACTGCCATCAAACGTTGTTGCATGGATTCTACGGGTTCGAGAACTATGTAGACATGACCGAGACACCTTCGTCAATAACCAATAGCGGACCTGATGCCCATATTGGTTCCTACATATTCTACGAAGATCTTTATCGGTCGATCAAGATAACAACATACGTTGTTCCCTTTGTCATCGGTATGTTACTTGCCCGAGATTCGATCGCTTGATCCAATACCTAGTTCAATCTCGCATCGCAAGTCTCTTTACTCGCTCCGTAATACATCATCTCATAACTAACTCATTAGTTACAATGCTTGCAAGGCTTAGGTGATGAGCATTACCGAGAGGGCCCAGAGATACCTCTCCGATAATCGGAGGACAAATCCTAATCTCAAATATGCCAACCCAACATGTACCTTCTGAGACACCTGTAATGTACCTTTATAATCACCCAGCATACGCCAGACGCTTGGTAGCACCCAAAGTGTTCCTCGGCAAACGGGAGTTGCATAATCTCATAGTCATAGGAACATGTATAAGTCATGAAGAAAAGCACTAGCAACAAACTATACGATCAAAAGCTATGCTAATGGAATGGGTCATGTCAATCAGATCATTCAACCAATGATGTGATCCCATTAATCAAATAACAACTCCTTGTTCATGGTTAGGAAACATAACCATCTTTGATTAACGAGCTAGTCAAGTAGAGGCATACTAGTGACACTGTAGGTTTATGTATTCACACATGTATTATGTTTCCGTTAATACAATTCTAGCATGAATAATAAACATTTATCATGATATAAGGAAATAAATAATAACATTTATTATTGCCTCTAGGGCATATTTCCTGTGCTGGAGCGCAGCACAAGTTCGGGATACTAGGGTACCTCTACCTAGTACACCGACAGAGCTCCCTGCCCTCGGCTACACACGGTGCCGAAGCGCTGTTGGGCCAGGCCCAAAACAGGGCACGGGCACGCCGCCCAGGTTATGCCGTGAATCACACTCGACCCACCACGCCTCCACTTAATGGCACGCGCCGAATGCGGCGTCAGGAGAGATCGTAGGGGTTTCTTTATTCGAAAAGGTAACATCCGTAACCCCTCCTAATCCAACTAGGTTTACTAAAATATATTTCAATGAACCTGAAATGCCCTTTAAAATGTTCATCCCTTTGCCTTGGTCCTAAACCACCGCCAAGTGATGCACAAATTTCTAGGTCACTCTAAGGTCACTGAATTAAATCTTCAGTTATTTGAATTTGGGCATTTAAATTATATAAAATATTTCAATGCTCAAATAATCCCAAACTGAAATGTTCCATGCTGGATATATTCCAACTAAGGACCAGTGGAGTTTGGTGATTTTTGAGTTGCCTAGGTATTTTAGAAATGCAACAAACCTATGTAAATAATTAAAAACAGAAATAAAAGGGAACCACTTACCTGGTCCGCAGCCCACCTGCCACCTCAGCTGGCCGGGCCCAAAGACTGTATTAGCCCATGCCACCACCTGCTTCGTCTGTCGCCACGCAGTATCAGAGAGGACGCCGGGCGAGCGGAGTCGCCACGGCGTCACCTGCTTGCCGCTCACACCACCGAAAGCACTGGTGAGCTCCACGTCACCGCCTGACCCCCCGTGGACACCTCATTCCCCGCCTCTCTCTTCGCCCGACCATGGCCGACGCCGCCAAGACCGCCGACGAAGTCGCGCCCACCGTCAGCCCCTGCACTCCAGCCACCGTGGTCTAACCACTCCGCCGTTGCCGACCACCGAGCAGCCCGAGCCCCGAGAGCTTGCAAGCCCTGCTTGCCTTCCTCGAGCTCGTTTTCCCGAACCCCGCCGGAGATCCCCATCACCGCTGCCGCTGATCACTCGCCCCGACTCGCCGACCGCTTCGTCAGACTCGCCGTGAGCCCAGCTACCTTCCCATCCCTCATTCTCGCCTCGAGCCCCGCACCGACCGCACTAAGCTCGGCCGCACCGCCGCCACCACCGTGACGTCACACATGGCTACAGCCATGTTGGCTCGACCGAGCACACCATCGCACTCACCGCAGACTCCTGAGCCCAACGACATTACCCCGGCCTTTGCCATGCCCCCCGTGAGCCACGGGTTCGCCCTCACCCGACCCGACGATCACCAAGCTCGCCGCCGGCGACGCCTCCCGCCACCCCGAGTTCAACCACCACCACCAAACGTCATGGGTTTGTCTCCTCGCCACCAGATGGTCTCCGCCATCCAAATGGTCGCCGGAATGCACAATCACACTCTCGCCGGCCTGGCTCTCTCGGCCGGCTAAACGTCATGCTGGTTTGACCTCACGACATAGTTGACTAGGTGGGGCCCCTCTGCTAATTAACATAGTTTAGGTTTAATCAAAATTAGTTAGCCTAATTAGCTACTGACATGCGGGACCCACTGGTCAGGTTGATCTGACGCCTCTGACCCCTCGACGCCACTCGACGATCACGACGCAATAATTAATTTCTGGTTTTATTTGTTTACAGGAAATTCCAGAAATTGTTGCAAACTTCAAAAAATCATAGAAATTAATCTGTAACTCCAAATGCAAAGTTTTATATATGAATTTTGATCAGAAAAATCCAATCTATCCATTGGTAATGGTTTCATGCATGTTAGAACAAGTTAACCTTGTTGTTTAAGCAGAATAAGATAATGCACCTTTATGACTATGTTAATGAGCTAACATTTGAATCTTTGATTCAAATGAGTTCATTCTTTCTATTCTAGCTTGCATTAGGCCAACACACATTCATATTGCCATGTCATAGCATGCATCATATTGTTGCATATTGTCATGTGTTGTTTATGTTCGGTGTGTCTTTCCGATCGGTTCTCGGCCCGAGGCTAACCCCGAATATCCGCCCAAGGGCAGATCCTACTACCACTACATCGTGCAAGCAACCCATTGATCATTCAGATACAAACCCATGTTCTCGCTTCTGCTCTTGTTTATCGCATTAAGACAACGCGATTCAAATCTAGTGTGTCAGGGTAGTTGAACCCACTTCCTTTGCATGACTCACATTGCCACAAGAATTAGATGAAACCCACTAGTATGTGTAGGAGTTGATTGAGCCATGTTTGTGATTCCTACCATGCTATGCTTGCTATGCTTAGAGTTGTGTCAGTCCGCCTCATTGGGATGATGAACGGAGTGAAAGGTTGTGTCGTTTTAGAGTGAAAGTGTTGAACACGATTTGGTAAAGGTATCGATGAGAGGCCATGTAGGAGTACATGGTGGGTTGTTTCATTGAAGCCGCCCTAGAACTGAGATCTGTGTGTGATTTAAGACTTAGCTACTACCACGATTGGGCCCAAACCAGTGGACCTCTCGACTTATTAACCACTCTTGTCCTCAACCGGAGTTGCAAGTAGTTTCGGTGTTTGTAGCATGTCAGGGGCTGCACGCAGCGCTGACCTTAGGGGTGGGCTGTGTTGTCGAGGCACGGGCCCTGCACCGATTCGCCTGCTTGGTGTCTCGAACACCGCACACATCATTCGGGCCAAGTTAGTGGAAACTCTCGGTCGGACTCCTCGTGGATGGAACCCAATAGGCGATAAACCTGGACTAGGGACTCGTGTTTAGTCAGTCGTGGCCGACACTCCACGCTGGGCTTCCGCTGAAGGTTGCCGAGTACATGTCGTAGCGGCGATAAGTGGTGAGAGCATGTGAAGAAGTACACCCTCGTGACACCCAAATTTTTTTTTTGGTTTTCAACAAAACCTTGTTGGTTTTGAAGGAAGTCATTTAAAATCCTTTCAAAATCTCTCTCAAAATTTCCCTTTGGCAAAGGATTTTTATTTTGGCATCTCCTTCAACTTTGGTGTTTGGTTATTAAAAACCTTTCTTCCGATTTCCCTCTCAAATTCTATTTTTGGGATTTATTTTATTTTAGAAGAAAACCCTAGGAGTTTTGGGTCTTCTTATTTTGAAACCACCCATGGTTTTACCATGCCTCATGTGGTAAATCTTCCCAAAACCCTCCTTCCCCTTTGGGACAATCCAACTATTCTCTCCCAACAAGTCCAACTCATTTTTGGATTTTATTTCATTAAATTCTTTTCCCAAAACAATTCTGCCCATTATTTTGAGCCTAGGTGATTTGCAAAGAAAGTACCTAATTGCCTTTGAACTTTGCTCTCAAACTAACTTCTCTGGATAGTCCCTAGCACCCACAACCTAGAACCATCAAGATCCACTCTTCTTCTTTTCAAAATTTTCAAGTTTCAGCTTCTGCAAGTTTGGACCAGATTTGTCAAATTTGGTGAAATTCATATCTCCTCTTCTCCAAAAATTCCACCAAAATTCAGGCAGCCCCCAGAGGCAATGAGAAGCCACTCCACCAATAATCAGCTCAAGGAAAAATCCCCACATACCAAAATCATTCTCGTCAACACCTAGCATGCATCGCCACTTTGCACTTTCAGAAAAATTCAGAGTTTCAAGAATTCAGTTTCATTGAGTCAGTCACTTGTCAACAAGGCGCCCAAGCGCTATGCACGGCCTCTCCTCCCTAGCTGTGAGCGCCAAGACGCCCCTTGGACGGATGCAGGCGCCGGTGGCGGCGAGCCTCACCATGCTGGCGGGCTTGCTGTGGCTGCGCCACCTGGCGTGGCGGCCGAGGCCCGAGCCCGCCGCCACGCCACCTGCCACCGCCCATCGCTCCTGTGCCTCCATGCGGGCTCATGCATGCCAGCGCAACCCTCAGCACTGCTGTTGCGGGCGGGCAAGCGCAGGCATGCCTTCGCCGCCGACGGGCCCGCTACACGCCTGCCCGCTGAACTCTCCCAAAAGCTTCTCGCCCAAACTCATTTAGTGTCTAAATGGAGCCAGAGACCTCCACGCTGAAGCTCAACTGCTAAACCTCCCCGACCAAGCTCAAGGCCACCAGAATTTTCGCCGAGAACTCCGTCACGGCCACCGCCTGGGCCGCTTATAAAGGGGCCCCAAGCTCGCCTCGAGCACGCACCATCCTCGCACCTCGCGAACACTCCGCCAGCCACTAGGAGGACCTCAAGGAAGTCTCTCCCCAACTCCGCCGCCTCTGCCCGCCTCGCCTCCACCTCGATTCACTCCGTGAGGCTGCCCCGCACCCTAACCTTGTCAAGAACCTCTCGAGCACCCAAAGAGTCTAACCCTCTTCAATTTGTTCTTCGCAAAGACTTCCGGCGAGATCCAACCTCCCGAACCACCGTCCGCCGAGCAACGGCCGCTGCTGACGTGTGTGCCTGGCCACCACCACCACCACCCACCGACGCAGAATGACGCCTCGAGCGCAGAGTTACCACCCGATCCTCTTGCTCGCTATGGATCGCGGCTGCCATCATCATGCTTTCAAGCGCCGACGAGCCCGCCTTCCCCTTTAAATTTTTAAACCTGATGGTGGGACCAGCCTCGTCTACTTCTTTCTTATTAAACGAACTGCTTTCAAAACGATTCGCAAAATGCGCTCCAGCTTGGAACGCTTTCTGACTTTTCGCATAACCCCGAAGTTTCGTTTATTACAAAGAGGTCCTTGACCAAAACTCTTACAACTTTTAAACAGTAAAAGTATTATTAGTGATTCTTTTTCTTTCCTCTTCAAAATTTGGTCTAGTTTTTTATCAGATTTATTTGAAAAAATTTGAATATTTTTTATACACCCCACGGTATTTACGTTAGTGCGTCTATTTTGTATACCAGAGATATCGAAGGAGATGACGGAACCATGAACTTCACCGAAGCTAGGCCCCGACTCATCTCAACCAGGCAAGCATGTTTGAACTTTTGATATGATGAGTGTTCGGGCATGTTTGCATTAAGTAGTTGCATGTCATGATTATGAGCACCTCAAAGGATTGTCATATTACATGCAAAGTGGAGACAAGTGAACTTCGATAATCCATAAGTTGTTGGGTATGAGTTTGCATGGCCATGAGATGGCATGAGAAAGGGTAGGATGGCAGTGTTGTGGCATGCCGCCTACGCTAGACCGCTGACCCAAGGTCAACATGAACCAGTCCAGCTTCCCGTCTGCCTTCCCTTCCGCATTACCACATGTTTTCCGTAAGGGATACGGCTTAGTAAGTTGCAAACCGCTATCCGGTACACACCGAATCGAGAGGCTGGATGAGGGTTCCATGGCCCGGATTAAAGCCTTTCATCCGTCAGGGGCATGGGTGTTTCCGTTGGGACCGAGGGGGGCACCCCTTTGAGTGCGCTGTGACATAAATTTGATCCCATGCTATTCGAGATTGTGATCTTCCTGCCTCAAAGTTTTTATTGAACGCTGTCTAGGGTGATTCCTCGCATCGTGAGGTGGGATGGTGTGTATCGTTAGCTGTGTTTTTCGAATATCAGAACGGAACTAGTCCTTCGTGACTACGGAAACTGCTGGCTGTGGGTAATTTAGTACAAACTCGCAGAGTCAATAATTCCTTTGATTCATCTTATCCATATCCAAGTTCTATGCTTATCTTATCTTGTCAAGAGTCAGCCTTGTGACCTAAACTCCTGAAACCACAGGAGTGTTAAAGGTTTGTTTCGTGGATGGACTAACCCGTTATTTATCACATGTTGAATATTTACCGTGAGCATTAATTTTCAAGTTATGAATAATGAATATAAGCCCTTTCGACGATGTCGCCGACGTCCGATGTCCGAAGTTGATCTCACCCATTTAACACCTATGGGACCGGACCGAGCCCCTTTCGTTCGGCGGGGGCGGAGATCGCACGAAGAGCAGATCGAGGCGGTAAGCACGGCAGTTTACCCAGCTTCGAGCTCTCCGAGAGATAACACCCTACCGCTGCATGTCCGAGTATATTGTGTTCTTGCTAGGGAGCGCTGAATGCTACAAAGATACACCAGCCGCTAACAAGACCCAGCGTGAGTGTTTTCTGGTTCGAACCTTCTCAACCCCCCCACGCTATGCATGGGCCTCCTTTATATGCTCAAGGGTTCCCAGGTGGCAACGTAGACAAGGGAAAACGGAAAAGAGTGCGGTTGGTACAGCTACCCAGACAAGGTATCATACCTAACCCCGACGGTAGGGTACAAGGGCATTAAATGCCCATCTACGCCGCCCAAACAAAGGCAAACAGGACCGCTGTGGACGCCACAGCTTGCCACAATGGCGATTTTGTCATTGCCACATCACAGCTTCACGCTGGTCAAGACAAGACTTTCTTTGCCACGCCGCTTGGGAAGGTCCAAGGGCGGCACGTTAGTGAATGTGCCGGAGCGCAGTACAGATTAGATAAATCGCGGCAAGTGCCTTGCCGCTGTTGTTGCCTTGTCGCCCGGAAGCTTGTCGCCATCAGCTTCCTGCAAGCTCCTCTGCCGGGCCTTGTCTCCAAGGTGCCTTTGGCCTTCCGGCAAGCTCCTCTTGCCGGGCCTTTGTCTCCTGGCTTGAATATTTTGTTCTTGAATGGCTCCAAAGGAACCACGGAGGATCTTGGCGGTCACCCGCAAGCCTTGCCGCTGGTGTCAGAAATCGCTCTGCACAAGTTCGGGATACTAGGGTACCCCTACTCTAGTACACCGACAGAGCTCCCGGCCTGGTTACACACGGTGTCGAAGCGCTGTTGGGCCAGGCCCAAACAGGGCACGGGCACGCGCGCCCAGGTTATGCCGAACTCACTCCGACCCACCACGCCCACGAACAAGCACGCCGAATGCGCGTCAGGAGAGATCGTGGGGTTTTTTTATTCGAAAGAGAACGCCCGCCTCCCCTTTATAAGTTAGGGAAACAGGGCAGTTCGCCATCTCGCTGGTTGCTTGTCCAATTCAAAAAACCTCCGCTGCTCCCCCTTCTTCCCAAGGCTGAAAAGAGAGAAGCGCCCGCTTCATCGCCACCAAGATCACCAACGCCGCCGATCTCCCCACCACTCCGCCATGGTCTAAAGTCGACAAGGAAGGCCGTGAAGTCGGCCGAGGCGCATGCTCGTGGCGCCGCGAAGGAGCGAGCAATCTTCCCTCAGCCGGCGCCAAGGATCCGAGGGAGTACTACTACCTCTTCCGGTAGACGGAGACGCGAGCGCATCCGCCGCACGGTTGGTACTCCCAGATGTTGCTGAACCGCTCTCAACGGTTATCCTTCTTCGCTTATTTCTATCGCGGGCTCGCCCGCCTCTTCTGAATTTTTCTCGTGATATCATGAACACCTATGGGTTCCGGCCTCGACTTCACCCCAATGCTGTCTCGACCATGGCAGTTTTCGCACATCTCTGCTAAAACTTTGTCGGAGTCCATCCCAACGTAGCTCTTTTTCCGCCATTTCTTTATGCCCGGGTTGAGAGAGGGAGCCTCTTGTCGGGCGGAATCGCTGGATCTCGAGGATTGGCAAGAAGGAAGCTTATCTCGAGGAGAGCTCCGCAGCAAGTGGGAGGAGGAGAGGCAGATTGGTGTTGGATTGTCGAGAACAACCCGCAGCCCTTACCACCCAAATACAAACCCCAATAGTGCGTGGCAACGATTGGAGCAACATGGCCCCGGAAGATGCTAGGCTGAAGATTGCCGTCACCCGGATCCTACGCCTCAGGCTTGCCGGGTTTCATCAGAGGCGCCTGTTATGCAGATTTTCTTCGTCACGACGCTTCCAGCAGAGAGGAGGAGACCCGCCGGAGTTCCAAAATGCGGCGGATATAATGAGGCTGCGCCCGGGCCTCAACTTCAACTTCACTGTCTTGGAACTGGACGCGATGCTCTTGGAACTGTTCAAGCATGATTCTGATCATCCCGAATGGTTCATGTTGCCGAGGGGTGTCGCTCACAGGCAACAATTCCTCGCTTGACCGCATCCGTGCAATGATGCCACTGTGCGACTCGCACGGAATTGTCCCAACCAGGCAAGAGACTGCAGATGACGCCGTGGAGCTGCTCTTGACGGCCCGGTAGAAGTGCCGGTCCTCCTCATGAATGTAGGGGCCTCACCATGAGATCACCGACGATGAGATGCAGCGTGATCGCCACCAGTCTGAAGAGGCGGCAGCAGCTCCTCCCATGGGCGAAGTCTGGATTCACCGTGGAGGAGGCAGAGGCAGCAGAGGCGGCAAGCCTTGTCGAGCGAGGGAGCTTGCCGGCGAGGAGGAGCTTGCCGAGCCTGGGCCGAGTCGAGCGAGCCTGGCAGGGCGCCTCCTCCCACCTTTAGACAGTTTGTTGCAGGGCGGAGCCCCTCAGCCCACCAAGAAGGCGCCTCCGCAAGGCCGGGAAGTAGCGGGCGGCACGGGTTAACAGCCACCACACGCGACGCGGCTCCATCACAGTAGAATGCTGTGCTGGAGCACTCTCACGCCGCTGCAACCGGAGCGGGTCTTCCCGGTCATCACATTGCCCTCGCTTAAGCTGGCCAAGGAACCTATTCCTCCGCCTCGCAGCACCGGAGGCGAGCCGGAATTTGATCTCTCCGCCAGCTCCGACGAGGAAGAAGAAGAGTTAGATTCTTTGTTGTGCTTGTAGTTCTTCAATTTGTTGCTTTGTCTTGTATCTGATTTGTTTCACTCAACCCATTCCTTTCGTGACGCTGGCCCAGAGCGTCGAAGAGAGCCAAGGCCCCGTGATTGTCATCAAGGACGAACTCATCATGACAAAGCAGGAGGCGCGTTCGAGACCACCTTGTCGGACCCGCGACCTCCTCAAAGCAGCCCCCCGCAAATAAGAGCCCCATATTAAGTATATGATTTACTTCTCGGTTAGATGCTGCATGGGTGCTTTTTCTTCGCTGATATCCGATCGTTGGTTTGGGTAGGAGCAGAGCAGCCTCACCAGAGTTCCCTAAGTCGCCTCCCAAATGCCATCTGCCGACTACACCGCCAAGGGAGGATCTCTGCAAGGGAGTGTTCTCCTGCAAGGAGACTCTCCGCAAGGACGTTCTCCGCAAGGGATAGCACCAACGACCTCCGTGGTTGAGACCACGGCTGCAGATCCCAGCACGCTTAATCCTCTTGCTTGAAAACTTCCCTTGTGTTCTTCTTCTTCTGATTTTATTTTTGAATATTTGCTTGACTTTTCTTTCTTTTTCGGTCGCCGATCCATCTACCAGAGCCAATGGAGACCGAGGTCGCCGCAGGAGGATGCGCATGGTTACACCGACGATGCCGCCGCCATCGAGTAGGTTACGTTGTCGACGAGCCCGCCAGCAAGAGGCCGCCAAAGCTGCCGCAGCGAGCCGGGCGAGGGGTCCGGTGATCGTGACCGACGGCCCTGAGGCCGCAGGAGCGCCAGCGCCACGCCAACCGCCGATCCTCCACCGCTGCCGCAGCATCAAGTCTCAAGAGCCCCAACCCGACGCCTATTTGAAGGCCGGCGATGGCGCTTTCATCAAGCTCCCCGCCGGGCGATGGAGGATCTTGGGTATTCCTCCGATGAGCACCTCCAACCCAGCACCAAGCTCAGCTTGTTCTTCAAAGGCGGGCGACGCCCTCCAATGACTCCGGAAGAGATCCCAGCAGTCAAGTCGACGAGTCGCGCCAGATTCGCGCGGAGCTCTTCAAAGGTGCCGATGAAGGTGGCCTTCCGCAATACAGGCCTCAACCTCACCAACGCCCTCAAGTCCTGCCACGGATGCTGATGTGGAAGCGCCAAGACCCTTGTCGCACCCATCGTGGGACAGGATGAGCGGATCAAGAGGGTTGATGGCATCACGCATATTAGGCCCTGCTTTTCTTTTTTCTTGCCGCTGGTCATGTTATGAGAACAATCTATTAGAGCTGCGTAAGTTATCTTGTAATATAACTCTATTTCGGTAGTGATTGCTATGTTATTTCCTTTACTTGATTCCTTCCTTTGTATGTTTTTGCCCCACGCTTTTAGGGAACTTGTCGGCGCAGCACCTTTTGCCATGAAAGCATTGAGTGCGGACGCCAAGATTCGCTGGCGGTGTTGCTTACCAACAAGAAACCTTGTCGCAACTAGTTGCAGCTCACTTAGGTTGTTGAGCGACTCTAAACAAAGTAAGGGCACAACTAGCTACGAGTTGGTTCCTCCGCCGCATGTGTTTTCCATACAAAGCACGGTCGTTCGAGGAAGATAACTTAAAATTTTTAAAACTGATTGCTCAAACTTTGGCAACTTAGCTTTTCCGTCGCTTGCTTCCTGCAAGGCTTAAACTTCCTTGAACGATGCTCGGTCCACACCATTATCTTCTCCTTTCCGCAAACTTGTGGGCTTAGGGAACCTTCCTTTCTTTGAGAAAGAGAAAGAAGAGAAAATAATAAAGCATCGATAACGATGCAATAATAAAGTAGAAAGCATGAATTGACAAGATGTGCGGAGCACATTAGATATACTTATGCACGGATCACACCGCTTTGTACAAAGGATTACATGTAACATCGACAAGACTTGTATAGGTGGTTGCCGGAACAGGTTCCGCAACCGCGCCTCTACAGTAAAACTTACTTAAGATGCTCAATGTTCCAGGAGTTGCTCACCGAATGCCATCTTCGGTCTCAAGGTCGACAAAGCTGTGCCTAGTGACTCATTTCACCCGTAAGGGCCTTCCCACTTCAAGGCCAACTTGTTGGAATTTTGGCGGACTGAATGCGCCAAAGAACAAGGTCGCTTCTCGAGAATTCTGGCATTAACTTTATGGGTTATGGTAGCGGCGCAAAGTTTGTCGGTATCGAGCAGTTCAGACAAAGAGCTTCAAGACGGTCCTCCTCAAGGAGCAAGGCCATCTTGTCGCAGAATCGCTTCTTGCTCAAGCTCATCATAAGCGTAGCACTCGAGGTGACCCGTGATACGAAGTTCCGTGGGGAGAACTGCCTCGCCCCATAGACTAGAGCGAAGGTGTCCGCCAAGGCTCGACGGCGCTGCTCGACGACCAATGAACCACCGCAGCCCTCAATCCAGCTTTCTTCCAGCGACTGCGCAGCCCGTCGAGAGTCCTGGTCTTGAGCCCGCAAAGCACTTCAGCATTTGCCCTCTCCGCTTGACCGCTATTTCTGGATGAGCAATGGTTAAGCGCACTTTGGCGCCAAGATCTTGGACGATCGCATGAAGGTGCGCTCGTGGAATTGCGTGTCGTTGTCGGTGATGATCATGTTAGGAATCCCAAACGGCAAACAATCGACTTGAAGAACTTGATCTGCTGACCGTGCTGTCACCTTCCTCATCGCTTCCACTTCCGGACACTTTGTGAAATTGTCGATTGTAACGCATAAGTACTCAAAGCCCCGACAGCTCGTGAAAGGGGCCGAGGATGTCGAGCCCCACCATCAAAAATGGCCAGGATAAAGGGATCGTCCGATAGCTTGAGCTGGCTGGTGTATCTGCTTGAATGGAACCGCACGCTCACACTTGGTTACTTGTGAAGTTGCATCCTCGAGGGCTTTCATAAAAGAAACCTTGCCGGAATGCTTTGCTTCAGTAGTGTTTTGCGCCAATGTGGTGACCACATATGCCTCCATGTATCTCTCGCCAACAGCTTCCGTCTCTTCCCGTGAATACACTTCAATTTCACACCATTGAGTCTTCTTGTACAGCAGTGCCGTCGACAAACTGGTACATACTTGATCGCCGGGCTACTTCTTTCCGCTTCTTCTTGCTCTTCGGAAGTTCTCCGTCTCAAGGAAATGGACAATCTGTTGTGCCCATGCTAGAGCTTGCGGCTCGACAACAAGGACTAAAGGCACATCTGCTGCCGCGGAACATCCGCTTCTACGGCAAGAACTCGTGGCTCACCGGAGCTTGACGCTCCCGCAAGCTTGCCGGAGCAAAATTTGTCGGGAGCGCCTGCTTCAACGAACAAACCCTAGGGCTTGTCGGAGCAGATCGCTTCCTCAAAGACTCTTGGTGTTGATCTTGAGGACCTTCTTGACGGCGGCTTCGGGAGCTCACTGGAAAATAGTCATCGAATCAACTTCTCTCTTGTTCTGTCCAGCTTGATGGCGTTATGTGACGGTTGAGTCAGCTTGAGCACAAAGATCCCTGGTTCCATTGTAACTTAGTGCGGCGACTTCGACAGTGCCATCGCAATGTTGTTCTCGAGCTCTTGGAACATATTCCATCTATAGGCCGCCAAAGTGCTCTTCTAGCTTTCTCACTTCATCAACATAAGCTTCCATCAACGGACTCGATAACTTTGTTCACTTGGCGGACGACAAGTCGTGAGTCACCCCGATAATGAGCTTTTGATCCCAAGGTCCGCTGCGATCTCGAGACCGCAAGCAAACCTTCATACTCCGCAGATTGTTCGTTGCTTGCTCCTTGGGAAAGTGCATCCGACTACGACTTGAGGTGCTCTCCGTAGGTGCAACAAGTAGCATGCTCGCACCAGCGCTTTGCAGCGAGAAGGCACCATCAAAGTACATCAGCCACTTTTTGCTTGCCTCCTTGACGGGATGCTCGCTTCGAATTTCTTCATCTTGTGTTACGCCCATTCTCTATGAACTCTGCCAATGCTCGCTTTGATAGTTGAAGTGCTCTCAAACTTGAGGCCAAAGCTTGATAGTTCCAAATACCACTGACAATCCCGCCTGCTGCTTCGGATTTTGCAAGATCCTCTTCAGCCGGAAAACGAGTGACGATCGTGATCTCGTGCTTGGAAGTAATGGCGAGCTTTCGAGGCCATGAGAAGGCTGAAAAGCAATTTCTGCACACCGTAGTACCTTGACCTAGCCCCTCAGAGAAGGGAACCGACAAAGTAAACTGGCGCCGCACCATTTTCTCGTGATCTTCTCACACGCTCAAGCAGATCCATCTTTGTCGGGACCAGAGCTTGCTAGTGAAGCCTCTTGCTTGTCGCTGGATGCATCCGCCATGGTTGTTTCGGCTCATCATCCGCCTCCTCTCCGCTATTAACGCAGCACTAACCATTTTGATTGGTTGCCGCTATATATAGCAGCAACTTTTCTTGTGGTCTAGGTGCGACAAGTATTGGAGTGGAGGACAGTATCTCTTTAAGTCCTGCAGCGCAGCCTCCGCTCGAGTCCATTTCATTGACCTGCCTTTTCAATATTTTGAAAATGGCAGGGCGCCAGCAGACCTAGAGATAAACTCGCCGAGAGCAGCCACACAACCGCAAGTCTTCGACATCCTTGACGCGCTTTGGTGCTTCAATCTGCTCAATGGCCTTGATCTTGTCTGGATTGGCTTCAATTCCCTCACGAGATAGGAAGAACCCGAGAAGCTTGCCGAGGGGACTCCAAACACACACTTCTCGGGTTGAGCTTGAGGTTGATCTTGCGCAGATTTGCAAAGGTTTCTTCTAAATCTTGAATCAGAATTGCTTTGTCCTTGCTCTTGACCACTATGTCATCCATGTAGGCTTCACATTTCTGCATTTGTGGCTCAAAAGCGCCATGGACTACTTTGCAAATGTTGAACCGCATTCTTAAACCGAAAGGCATCCGCATAAAAAACAAGAGGTGCCACATGGGTGATGAATGCGTCTTCCTCATCCTCTTCGCCATGAAGATCTGATGGTATCTCGAGTATGCATCAAGAAATGAAAGCAAGTCACATCCGCCGGAGTCAATAATCTGGTCGACACGCTGCAAGGGAAATGGGTCTTTGGGACAAGCTTTATTAACATCGGTAAAGTCAATACAAAGCCTCCATTTCCGCTTGCCTTGTGCACGACTATAGGATTGGCCAGCCACATAGGATGGAGCACTCCTCTGACAAGGCCTGCTACTTCCAATTTCTTGATTTCTTCGCATGAATTCTGGCGCCCACCGCCGCTTCCGACTTTCGCTTGACGGGTCAGCGCATGAGGACAGACGACAAGATGGTGCTCAATTGCTTTCCGAACACCGAGGATGTCGACGTTGCCACGCAAACACGCCGACATTCGCCTGCAGAAAGCAACGAACGCCGCTTTCCTATTTAGGGTCGAGAGTGGCACCGATGGTGAAGGTACCACCGCCATCCTCCTTGGCGGACACCTTCTGGTCTCGTGGAGCTGCCATCATCTTCTTGCACTTGCCGGTGGAGCTGGTGCGCCGACGGTAGCGCAGACCAAGAGGTGCGCTTGCCGGAGTGGGCATCGTAACTCTTGCCGGACTTGGTCTTCTTCTTCGCCCGGAGCTTCAACGGCAAGTGAGTTGCATCTGTTGTGGCTGCTGCTCCCAAGAGATCTTGTCGGTGCGATAAGAGCGCCCTTCTTGTCGCCAGGACAGAGATGACACTTATCGGGCCTGGCATCTTCAAGATGTTGTATGTATAGTGAGAGGCCGCCATGAATTTGGCGAGTGCCGGACGGCCAAGTATCCCATTGTAAGGCAATGGAAAGTCAGCAACGCCAAAAGTGACCTCTCAGTCCCGAAGTTCAACTCACGCCAAATGTTACCGCAACGTGATCTTTCCCATCGCTTGCTCCTTCCCGGATTGATTCTTGAATGTGCCGTCTCTTCGAGCTCGCCATCGTGGATCCGAGTTTCGAGTACCGAGGAGATCAGTTCAAGCCGCCCCGCCGGCCAACTAGCATCTTAGTGACCTTGAGGTTGCGATAGTTGGTGAAACCAACATCGGCAAGAACCCGACCGCAGATATGCGATCGTGGTGGTCCTCAATATCAAAGATGATAGGCGGTTGGACCATTTCAGAGGCTTGCGTGATCGACGGATGGTTCTCGCTGCATTGACTTCCCGTGATCCACCGCTTGAGCTGGCGGTGTGAGGTATGCAGAGAAGCACCGCCATCAACGCACAAGACCTCTCGTGGGCTTTCTAGAACTCCCGCTCATCGGTCTCGGCCATCATCCATATCTTCATCGCCGCTGCCATCTTCATCCTTGTCGCGTCGCTGGGAGGTCTATCTCCTTGTCGCTGCTTGGCCTTGCCACTGCTTTGGCTTGCTACAAGGCCCTCCCCCGTCACCGGGCGCTTTGCTTGCCGGATCCTCCAAAGACCTTCCTCGCGCTTTCTCCTTGTCGCCGCCAGATTCAGCCTTTTGTTGCTCGACAAGCTGCTCTCGACTTTCTTGCAGCTCGAGGTCATGGCCCTTGGTGCGATGGATCTTGCAAGATCGCTTGTTGGAGCCGCCCTGCTTGTCGGCACCGCCACAGCTCGGTAGTTGGTGCCCGCAGCAATCTCTTTTGCCATCGCTTGTGGTCACCAGTGAAGGCACCGACAAACCGATGGCACAGATCTGTCCAAGAGGATATGGAGTTGTCCGCAAGTGCATGAGCCAGATCTCGACATTGGGCTGAGTACCACGGAAGTAGTTGGCTAGGATCTTGTCATTCCGCCTCGCAGCTGCACCGCAATGGTGTAGATGCCGAGGAACTCCGACGGATGTGTCTTGCCGCCGCATTTCTCCGCACGCTCTGCTTGAATTTCTTCTTGCCGGGCCATCGACTTGGCGGCAGCTCACGAGTGAACGCAGGGCAACCTCATCACAGACGGCAAGTCGCCGCCGTTCTCTCGGCGCATGCATGTCGACAGAGGGCCCGCGTTGGTCGAATTGACGCCGCTTTTCGGGCGCCGATGCGAAGTTCGAAGGCCATCTTGCCGTGCTCGTGGAAGAACTTGGCGCTGATCGCGACGAGCTCGTGGATCCGGCGACGCGTGGAGTCGCCCCGAGGTGGATCCGCGAGTCGGTGATCTTTGCTCGCAGGTGGAGAGTGCACGTGGTTGCACCCCACCGCTTTCGCCGCCACCGGCTCGCTTGGCAGTCCTGCCGTGGCAGCGATGCACCTCGTTGCCAAGTGAGTGTCGCTGCTGGCAAAGCCGATGAGACTTCGAATGGTGGCCTCCATTCATCGACCTTGTCGGCTGTTGAGGGTAATCTAGGAGCAGCTTGAGCTCTCGCCAAGGCTTCGCTGGAGTGGTGGGTGGCAAAGTATAACGGCGCGAGGAGCGGATATGCTCGACTTCTAACTATGTTAGAAGGAGCAGATCCCGCCCAGCGATCGCGTTTCGCCGCTACCGCATGCGGGCGTATGCCGGTCTTGAGCATCTCGAGATCCACCAGCTCGATCTTGGCCCAACGAACGATGGTATCGCGGTACCATGACGCTGCGCTACCACGCGGCCTCCCGAGATGGGCGCTGTGCATGTACGGACGCCGAGGTCTGGCGTAGCTTTGTCCTTGACTTGGCAGCACCGTGGCCCTCGCCGACGCCTCGCTTCTTCCGCCGCGCTCACCCCACCACTCGCTTGTTCGTGGTGGTTGGTTCAACGGGACGGAGCAGCTGTCAAGCCTTCTTCTTCGTGGCATGTCGATGAAGAAGATGAAGATCTAGCTCGGTGAACGCCGGATCAGGTTCACACAATCTCGACTTTCTACTCGGGCGCGCCAAAGATGTCGGGAAGTTGATCCACCCACTAACACCTATGGGACCGCGGATCCGAGCCCCTTTCGTTCAAGGGGCGGAGATCGCATCTAAAAGCAGATCAAGGCGGTTAACACGAGCAGCTTACCCAGCTTCGAGCTTCTCCGAGAGATAATACCCCATCGCTGCATGTCTGAGTATATTGTGTTCTTGCTAGGAGCGCTGAATGCTACAAAGATACACCAGCCGCTAACAAGACCTAGCATGAGTGTTTTCTGTTTCAACCCTTCAACCCCCCCACGCTATGCATGGGCCTTTTTATATGCTCAAGGGTCTCCGGCAGGTGGCAACGAGACAAGGGCAAACCGAAAAGGAGGCGGTTGGTATAGCTACCGTGACAGCAGTATCATACCTAACCTCGACGGTAGGGGACAAGGGCATTAAATGCCCGCTCACGCCGCCCAAACAAAGGCAAACAGGACTGTCAGAGAAGCCACCGCTACACGATGGCAATTTTGTCATGCGCCGCTGCCACATCAAGGCTCACCGGTCAGACAGCCTTCTTGCCACGCTGGCTGGGAAGGTCCAAGGCGACACGTTAGTGGATGTGCCGAGCGCTGGTACAGATTAGAGACAATCATGCAAGCGCCTTTGCCGCTGCTTGTTGCCTTGTCGCGGTCCGGAGCTTGTCGCCATCGGCCTTCCCGGCAAGCTCCTCTTGTCGGGCCTTGTCTCCTAGGTGCCTTTGTGGCCTTCCCAAGCTCCTCTTGCCGGGCCTTGCCTCCTTGGCTTGAATACTTTGTTCCTGAATGGCTCCAAAGGAACCATGGAGGATCTTGGCGTCACCCCGCAAGCCTTGCCATGGTGTCAAGAATCGCCTGCACAAGTTCGGGATACTAGGGTACCCCTTTACTCTAGTACAATCGGACATCCGATCAAGGCATTGTTATTTATTTACATATGACATAAGCCCTTTCATGATGTCGCCGACGTCCGATCATGCATTGTTATTTATTTACTTTTGACCTAAGACCTTTCTGCGATGTCACTCAGACGTCCGACTGCGGCAGTGTTATTTATTTACTTTTGACATAAGCCCTTTCTGTGATGTCGCCCCGACGTCCGACGGTGGCACGCATATCTTTTATTTTCAGTATAAGCCCTTTCTGTGGTGTCGCTCAGACGCCCGACTGTGGTATAATTTATTTATTTGTTCAACCTTCGTATGCCGCTCGCATAATCTGATTGGTTTCTAGTTATTTTATTACCACTTGATTTCTTCTTGCTAATTAATGTTGTGTTACTTCCTCATGTGGATGTACCATATTAATTGCTCATGACGATTCATGCATGCATTTATTGTATCTATTGTCCGAACTGTCTTATAGTACTTTCAAAGTACTCACCGGCTTGTTGATTTGGCCGATGTCGATTTAAGGCGATCTCATGGATGAAGAGTTCGATAGCGAGTCCGACGCCTAGAGGAATCCCACTACCAGTCTCATGCACTCGGATTAGTCACTATGTTACTTCCGCTCGCTACCCAAATAAATTCATCGAGTCTCACCTCGACGCCGATGAACCGCCAAAGGTAGGAGCCATGTTATCCACTCCACTATGTTATTCCACCACCTCTATATCACGAGTCAAGAGTATGCCACCACTCCATCGTGTCATATCCGCCATTATGTATAATTATTGGCGTGTTTGTAATAAATGGTTGAGCACCCCAGCTCAATTCTCAGTAATATATTCTAATGCTACCGCTTATTGTATCAAGATTTTGTCTACCACCAAGAGGATTTTTCCTCGTGTTGGACTCAAAAGGTCGGTTTCTCAATAAACATTTTTATTGGAAAATCGGTCGTGACAAGCTTGGTACCAGAGCCAGCTGACTGAGAAGCCACTAGGTGCGATCGCTAACCGTTATTAGCATATAGAGCTAATTTTTTAATTTTTTTTCAAATATAGTCGATTTCGATACCAAGATAAATTTTTGATCCGACCATTCAGAATTTTTGCCTACTTTTGTAGATGGCTGGCAACAATCGCGAAGTCACAATGTTTTCCAACGAGCCCGATGGCTTCGCAAGCTTCTTCCTTCATTGTCCAGTCGCGATGGGGCCATCCATGCGCCTACCTTCACACTCTCTCAAAGACAAGGTCAACAACCGTCTGACCATGCACCAGGCCGCGTGCAATTCAAGGAGGGCGGTCGAATTATGCCGCTCCGTTCTTGGAAGGGCCATGCCTCACGGAGAAGCACGCCATGCAGATGGCAGCCCGTGAGGCGATAGCTCTTCTTAGGGATGTCCTTCCTTCGATGCACTCGCTGCTACCGCTACCTTCCATGCCACGTGCCGACGCCTGCCACTACTCATACTGCTGCCCTGTGAGGAGAGCGAGACGAGGCTTTGAGATGCTCGCCGGTATCTCCGGATCTCGAGGCAGCCTTGGCTGCCCGCATGGACTCACCCATGGATGTACCGCCAACAGAGGGAGCTCTTGCACACCACGCTGCCACCGACTTTCGCCTCACATCAACATCTTTTGCTCCAACTGCCTCGCCACTACTCGCCGCCTACCTACCATGGAGGAGTTCAACCAAGTCATTGCGCCTTACTCCAGCTTGCTCAGCACCACCCTTGCGCCACTGCTGTTCGTGTTGTCTCAAGATAGGGCACCCGCCCACCAACTCAAGGCAACACTTCACGCCCTGAGCCTGTTAGCGAGGAAGAGGTTGCGCCCCAGCCTCATCAAGGCCTCACCTCGGCAGGCAATGAGATCCTCACCATCTCCTCCGACTAAGTACTTTAGCCATGCGATGTACCGACTTGTAGGATGTGTTTATATGTATATAGGCTGTGAGAAGTAGCTTGTTTGCCCATCATGTAGGATCCGGAGGAGTGCACTAGCTAATAACATGTCAGAATATGTACGCATATCCCGAGTGATGTATTGTATAATTATTGCTTATGTAAGATATGTAATGAGCAGTCCTTCTCCATGCACAAACGGTTATTCTCTTGAAAAATCTTGGAGCATTTAAAGACTTTTGCCTTTCATGAATTTTTTTACTTTTGTGACTCAATTTCTTTTCTTATGAGTTTTGCAAAATATATCCCTAGAGGAACAATGCCTCATCCTTGGACGCGCCCATGCCAACTCCACGAGGAGAATTTTGGCACACCACCAAGCAACAATTTCACACAGAGGCAGCAAGTCAACAGATAAAGAAACAGATTTTCCCAAATGTGCCGCCTTTATGAGCAAAGTCAGCAACAACATCAGGAAATGACGAACCAAGTCATCAATATGGGGAATCACCGTGGATGATGATCAAGAGCAATCAAAATTATCTCGAGCTACGTAAGACGCTGGCCCCAAACATTTTCTCACATCGACAAACCTCTTGAAGCCGAGGACTGGCTTCAGACATGGAAAGAAAATTAATTATTGCCCAGTGTTCAGAACTTGAGAAAGTGCTATATGCTCCGCGACTATCTCAATGAGCAGCCGATCGTGGTGGAAAATTTCCTACACATGCACCCCAACGAAAAATAATATAACCCGGGAGGAGTTCAAAGAAGGTTTTCGTGGTGCCCATATTCCTAAAAGTCTTATGAAGATTAAAAGAGAGAATTTGATGACCTCAAGCAAAGGACAATGACGGTGTCGTAATACAACAGCCGTTTACTCGTTGTCTCGCCACGCCAACGAGGAGCGATGTCCGAAAGCAAGAAGATGGAAAATTCCTAGACGGTCCGACGCTCGCGCTTAAATGCCACCTGGTTGTACATACCTTCCCAGATTTTAAGACGCTGGTGGATAAGGCCATTACTTTGGAAAATGAAAGACATAGTTGAAGATTTCCGCGTTTAAAAGGGACCAGACTAATCATGCCCGCAACCACCGCAGAAGACAGATTTTCGTAAAGGTTGACACCCAAACCCACGACAAACGCCTCACGCCCAATCAAGAATTTTCATGCAAGAGACAAGGAGTTCACATACCGCCAAAAGCACTCTGTTACGCTAGGATAAGAAGGCACTATGCCAAGCAGGCCCCAAGCCAAGGAACTCGACCCAAAGCCAACAACGGAGGCATAATTCGCCAAAGCGCAAACAATTTCAACCCAAATAACAACCACAGTGAAGGGTCATCTAAACCACGTGACCAAAGAGGAAGCACAAATGCCCTGTATAACGATCGGTACGCTTCCTCACAACACAATACCTGCCATGGTTTTGTTTGCTTCGAGCTTCACTCATTCGTTTCAAAAGTTTTGCCTTTGCAAAATAATTTTTCGATGCTTCCCTTGAAAAATCTATGATCGTCAAGTCCCCTGGAATTAAGCAAGTTACCCAGAGTTATTGCCAGGGTGTGGTTATCGAGTTTGAAGGGTTGAACTTTCACGCAAATCGTATCGTATTGGAAAATAAAGGGCTGGATGTCATCCTAGGGATGGATTGGTTAACCACCAACAAAGGTTTTATTGATTGCTTCAACCGGACCGTGATTCTCACCCACCACCATGGGAACACCATAAAAGTTTCAGCCAAGGAAAGAAAAATATCCCGGCAACCAAGATTGAACAAGGTGGATATTTCTGAATTGAGCGAGGTTCCAGAGTGTGAATTTCGCACCTATTTCAAGAACTACCGTGCATGCCACCGCACCGAGAGATAGAATTCAGCATTGAGCTAGCAACCGAACCGCCTCTATATGCAAGAAACCACATGTAATGGCACCATCCGAATTGGTAGAACTCAAGAAGCAAATAAAAGAATTATCGACAAAGGTTATATACGAGCCAGCTCCTCACCTTGGGGTTCACCAATATTATTTGCCAAAAAGAAGGATGGAACACTGAGACTGTGTATCGACTATCGAGCACTTGACATGGTCACGATCAAGAACAAATATCCGATGCCACGGATAAATGATTTATTTGATCAGCTCGCTCAAGCCAAGGTATTCTCAATGATTGACTTGAGATCGGGACACCATCAATTAAAGGTGCGAACCGAAGATATTCCCAAGACGGCTTTCACCTCCAGATACGGATTGTATGAGTTCACCGTAATGCCATTCGGATTAACAAACGCCCCCGCATATTTTGTTCACCTCATGAACAAAGTATTTATGAAGTTTATGGAAAAGTTTGTTGTGGTATTTATCAATGATATTCTGTTATACCCAAGACACCGTAAGAGCACGCCGAGCATCTCCGAATTGTACTAGGGAACTCAGAAATATAATTGTACGCCAAATTCAGCAAGTGTGAATTTTGGCTAAGGAGTAGGTTTTCGGCCACGATTAACCCAAGAGGGTATTGCCAGAGACCCGAAAAGTCAAGGTCAGACTTATCGGAAACCACCAGCCAACAGAATGACGACGGAGTTTCCTGGGATGGCAGGTTACTACCAAGGTTTATTGAAGGATTCTCCACCATAGCAAAGCCAATGACGCAGCTACTCAAGAAAGACAAGAAGTTTGAATGGACGGAAGCTATGTAGAAAAGTTTCCAAGAATTAAAAGGAAATTAACGCCAAGACCAAGATTAATTGTGCCGGACATACACAAGAATTTCGAGGTGTATTGCGACGCATCCCGGAAAGGCCTCGGATGCATGTTGATGCAAGAAGGCAAGGTAATCGCATATGTTTCCAGACAACTTCGCAAGCATGAGGAAAATTATCCTACTCATGATCTAGAGTTAGCAGTAGTTATTCATGCACTCAAAGAATGGAGGCACTTTTTACTTGGAAATCGTTGTGAGATATACACGGACCATAAGAGCCTCAAGTATATTTTCACACAACCGGAACTGAATTTACGACAACGACGCTGGTTGGAACTAGTGAAGGATTATGACTTTGGAATCCACTACCATCCAGGTAAAGCAAATGTAGTGGCAGACGCCTAATTCGAACCCTAGCCCAAACGACGACGGCCCGCCAAACCTAAGACCTGAATTTCGCAGAGTTTGCTAAACTCAACTTGTCGGTAGTCACCAAGGCAGATATCAAATTTATAAATACAGCCTACCCTAATGGAAACAATCAAAGAGGCTCAAAGATGGACACCCCAAAGATTGAAGGCATTAAACGAAAGTGAGTTTGGGCAAGGCCCCGTAATTCATTATCGATAAGGTGGAATATTGTGGTACGGGATAGACTTTGTGTACCAAATATCAAGGATCTTAAACAGCAGATCTTAGTCAAGGCCACACCGCCTGCCTTCGATACATCCCGAGGGACAAAATGTACAAGGATATTCAGAAAAAATTGGTGGCACGCTCTAAAAGGGACATAGCCACGCTCATCGATGTTGTGACTCTTGTCACAAGATCAAGGCCGAGCACCGTAAACCGCCGGACTTTTACAGCCAAATAAAATACCCGAGTGGAAATGGGACGAGATTGGAATGGATTTTATTGTTGGCTACCTCGTCACGACACGGAAATAATGCCATTTGGGTCATCACCGATAGATCGACTAAAGTAGCACACTTCATCCCCGTGAAGACAACCCACACCACTCGTAAACTGGCTAGGCTTTATATTTCCCGTATCGTCTGCTTACATGGAGTCCCAAAGAAAATAATCTCTGACAGAGGCACTCAATTGCCTCCGATTTTGGAATCACTTACAACAAGCTCGGGAACTCAACTGCATTCATTACCGTGATACCACCCCTAGATGATGGGCAAACCGAGCGCCAGAACCAGATTCTAGAAGATATGTCGAGAGCATGTGTCCTCACCTATGGGACCAGCTTGGGAAGAGAGCCTACCATACGCAGAATTCAGATACAACAACAAGCATTGTGCCAGCCTCGCAATGGCACCATTTGAGGCTCAGACAGCAAAGATGTCGACTCGCTAAATTGGTCGGAAACGGAGACAGCCATATCTTCGCCCGACATGCTCAAGGAGGTCAAGATAAAGTCAAGGTGATTAAGGATCGACTCAAGACAGCCCAAAGTCGATATAAGAGTTATTACGATCAAAAACATCGGGAATCAGCTTTGAACCTGTGAATTTGTGTACCGCGAGTATCCCCTATGAGAGGCCTGCATTGATTCAAGATTAAAGGGAAGCTAGCACCAAGATTCATTGGACCATTCTCGCATAGTGGCACGAAAGGCATGGTAGCCTACCAGCTAGACTTACTCAAGATTTATCCGACGTCCACGACGTGTTCCACGCCTCGCGAATCGAGGAAGCGCGTGAGAAACCCAGAGAAGCAAGTATCCCATGAAAACATTGACGTGCAGCCAGACCTCACATATCGAGAGCATCCAATAAAAATCTTGGAGGAGTCTGAAAGGAGAACCCGACAGAAAACCATCAAGTTTTTCAGAGTTCAGTGGAGCAATCTCACCGAGAGTGAAGCCACTTGGGAAAGAGAGGATTTTCTTCGGACAGAGCACCCACACTTATTTGAGGATCAGCTGAAATCTCGGGGATGAGATTTTTCCTAAGGGGGTAGGTGTTGTGACACCCAATTTTTTTTTGTTTGGTTTTCAACAAAAACCTTGTTGGTTTTGAAGGAAGTCATTTAAAATCCTTTCAAAAATCTCTCTCTCAAAAATTTTCCCTTTGGCAACGGATTTTTATTTTTGGCATCTCCTTCAACTTTGGTGTTTGGTTATTAAAAACCTTTCTTCTGATTTCCCCCCTTTATTCTATTTTTGGGATTTATTTTATTTTAGAAGAAAACCCTAGGAGTTTTGGGTCTTCTCTTATTTTGAAACCACCCATGGTTTTACCATGCCTCATGTGGTAAATCTTCCCAAAACCCTCCTTCCCTTTGGGACAATCCAAATATTCTGTCCAACAAGTCCAACTCATTTTTGGATTTTATTTCATTAAATTCTTTTCCCAAAACAATTCTGCCCATTATTTTGAGCCTAGGTGATTTGCAAAGCAAGTACCTAATTTCCTTTGAACTTTGCTCTCAAACTAACTTCTCTCGGATAGTCCCTAGCACCCACAACCTAGAACCATCAAGTTCCACTCTTGTTCTTTTCAAAATTTTCAAGTTTCAGCTTCTGCAAGTTTGGACCAGATTATTCAAATTTGGTGAAATTCATATCTCCTCTTCTCCAAAAATTCCACCAAAATTCAGGCAGCCCCCTGAGGCAATAAGAAGCCACTCCACCAAAAATCAGCTCAAGGAAAATCCCCACATACCAAAAATCATTCTGTCAACACCTAGCATGCACTCGCCACTTTGCACTTTCAAGAAATTCAGAGTTTCAAGAATTCAGTTTCACAGAGTCGGGACACTTGTCAACAAGGCGCCCATGGCTGCTGCACGGCCTCCTCCCTGGCCAAAGCGCCAGATGCCCCCTGGACGGATGCAAAGGCCGGTGGCGTGAGCCTCACGCATTGGCGGTTTCTCAGTGGTCTGCGCCACCTGTCATGGCCGAGGGCTCGAGCCCGCCGCCACGCCACCCGCCGCCCATCGCTCCTGGCCTCCACAGGCTCATGCATGCCAGCGCAACCTCACAGCACTGCCATCGTGGGCGGCAAGCGCAGGCACGCCTTCCGCCGACGGGCCCAAGGCCGCCTGCCTGGCCGAACTCTCCCAAAAGCTTCGCCCAAACTCAGATAGTGTCTAAATGGAGCCAGAGACCTCCACGTTGAAGCTCAACCGTAAACCTCCACGACCAAGCTCAAGGCACCAGAATCCTTCGCCGAGAACTCCGCTCACGACCACCGCCGACCGCCTATAAAGGGGCCCCGAGCTCGCCCGAGCACGCACCATCCTCGCACTCTCACCAACACTCCGCCAGCCACTAGGAGGACCTCAAGGAGGTCTCTCCCAACTCCGCCGCCTGCCCGCCTCGCCTCCACCTCGATTCACTCCGTGAGGCCGCCCCCGCACCCTAACCTTGTCAAGAACCTCTCGAGCACCCAAGAGTCTAACCCCTTCAATTTGCTCTTCCAGTAACTCCCGCGAGATCCAACCCTCCCGAACCACCGTCTCGCCGGAGCAACGGCTGCCGACGAGTGCTCGGCCGGGCGACCACCACCACCACCCACCGACGCTGAATGACGCCTCGAGCGCAGAGGTACCACCCGATCCTCCTGCCGCAGGATCGCCAGGCCACCACCATCATGGGTTTCCTGCCCGACGAGTCCGCTTCCCCTTTCAAATTTTTAAACCTGATGGGTGGGACCACCACGGCGCCTCTTTCTTATTAAACTAACCATTTTCTGAAAACGATTCGCAAAATGCGCTCAGCTTTGAACCGCTTTTTGACTTTTCGCATAACCCCTCGAAGTTTCGTTTATTACGAGAGGTCCTTGACCAAAACTCCTATAACTTTTAAACAGAAAAGTATTTTTGAGTGATTCTTTTCTGTCCTATTCAAAATTTCGTCTAGTTTTTATCAGATTTATTTGAAAAATATTTGAATATTTTGTACACCCCACGGTATTTACGTTAGTGCGTATTTTGTATGCCGAGGTACCAAGGAGGTGACGGAACCGCTAACTTCACCAAGCTAGGCCCCGACTCATCTCAACCAGGCAAGCATGTTTGAACTTTTGATATGATGAGTGTTCGGGCATGTTTGCATTAAGTAGTTGCATGGCATGATTATGAGCACCTCAAAGGATTGTCGATACATGCAAAGTGGAGACAAGTGAACTTCGATAATCCATAAGTTGTTGGGTATGAGTTTGCATGGCCATGAGATGGCATGAGAAAGGGTAGGATGGCAGTGTTGTGGCATGCCGCCTTTACGACAGATCGCTGACCCAAAGGTCAACATGAATCAGTCCAGCTTCCTCGACTGCCTTCCCTTCCGCATTACCACATGTTTTCCGCAAGGGATACGACTTAGTAAGTTGCAAACCGCTATCCGGTACACACTCAATCGAGAGGCCGGGATGAGGGTTCCATGGCCCTGGATTAAATCCTATCATCCGTCAGGGGCATGGGTGTTTCCGTTGGGACCGAGAGGGGCACCCTTAGAGCGCTGCTGATATAAATTTGATCCCATGCTATTCGAGATTGTGATCTCCCGCCTCAAAGTTTTTATTGAACGCTATCTAGGGTGATTCCTGCATCGTGAGGTGGGATGGTGCGCATCGTTAGCGTGTTTCTTCCAAATACCGTAAATGGAACTAGTCCTTCATGACTACTGAAACTGCTGGTGGGTAATTTAGTACAAACTCGCAGAGTCAATAATTCCTTTGATTCATCTTATCCATATCCAAGTTCTGTGCTTATCTTATCTTGTCAAGAGTCATCTCGGTGACCGAAACTCCCGAAACCACAGGAGTGTTAAAGGTTTGTTTCGTGGATGGACTAACCTGTTATTTATCACATGTTGAATATTTACCGTGAGCATTATTTTTGCAAGTTATGAATAATGAATATAAGCCCTTTCTCGATGTCGCCAGACGTCCGATCGCGGCATTGTTATTTATTTACTTATGACATAAGCCCTTTCGCGATGTCGCCAGACGTCCGATCGCTGCATTGTTATTTATTTACTTTAACCTAAGCCCTTTCGCGATGTCGCCAGACGTCCGATCGCTGCATTGTTATTTATTTACTTTTGACATAAGCCCTTTCGTGATGTCGCCTCGACGTCCGATCATGCATTGTTATTTATTTACTTTTGATATAAGCCCTTTCTCGTGATGTCGCCTGACGTCCGATCGCTTCAAGCATGTCTTTTATTTTCAGATAAGCCCTTTATGTGGTGTCTCTCTATCACTCGACTATGGTATAATTTATTTATTTGTTCAACCTTCGTATGCCACTTCGCATAATTCGATTGGTTTCAGCTATTTTTATTACCACTTGATTTCCTTCTTTCTAATTAATGTTGTGTTACTTCCTCATGTGGATGTACCATATTAATTGCTCATGACGCATTCATGCATGCATTTATTGTATCAATTGTCCGAACTGTCTTAAGTAGTACTTTCAAAGTACTCACCGGCTTGTTGATTTGGCCGATGTCGACGGCTACATCTCATGGATGAAGAGTTCGATAGCGAGTCCGACGCCTAGAGGAATCCCACCGGCCTCATGCACTCGGATTAGTCACTATGTTACTTCCGCTCGCTACCCAAATAAATTCATCGAGTCTCACCGACGCCGATGAACCGCCAAAGTAGGAGTCATGTTATCCACTCCACTATGTTATTCCACCACCTCTTTACCTCGAGTCAAGAGTATGCCACCACTCCATCATGTCATATCCGCCGTTATGTATAATTATTACGTGTTTGTAATAAATGGTTGAGCACCCCACTCGACCTCGTAATATATTCTAATGCTATCGGGCTTATTGTATCAAGATTTTGTCTACCAGTCATGAGGATTTTTCCTCGTGCTGGACTCAAAAGGTCGGTTTCTCAATAAACATTTTTATTGGAAAATTGGTCGTGACAACCCCTGCAGGGTATAAAACTATTCGAATAGCCGCGTCCGCGGTAAAGGACTACTTGGTCACCTATACAGTTCATAGACAAGTAAATGGATACTATTAAAAGCCTCAAGATAGTAGAGTATCATGGATGGCCCTCTCGAGGTTGACGAGAGGATCCACGGTGGAGTATTGTGATGGTGATTAGTGGACTGCAGCGCATAAATGCTTTTCAAGTAGTGTCACGAGGATAGCTTAGCCAAGAGTCAAAGCTGGCTTGCTGCAATAAGACTTGCCGAGTACCTCCGCACTCATGTTTGCTTAATTAATGTTTTCGCATTTACAACATCGCCTCCGATGGGTTTTATGTAGACCTTGACGCCGATTTAGTGAACTAGCCACCCTGTGGTGATCCAAGGCTTGTGAAGGGCCACTTTAGATAGAAGGGCTTCATCGCTTTCTTTCTTTTTTTAGTGTCTGATTCTGCACTAGTTTGCTTCCGCATGTGCCGTATGTTTGTATGATTTGAGTGTTGGGTCATGTGACCCCTATCTGTATGGATATAATGTATGGCCTCTGAGCCTCTTAAATGAAGTACTTTGAGTTGTAGAGTTTTGTTGTGATGCCATGTTGTATGTACTCATATCGGGCATATTGTGTGTATGATTGAAATGCTTGGTATGAGGGGATCCACAATCTAGTTGTTTATCCTTGGCAGCCTCTCATATGGGGAAATGTAGTCTAGTGCTTCCTAAGTGATAGTAGTCCGCTACAGCCCGGTTCACTGAGTCCCGCTAGCCCAAAGACTACTGCTGGACACTTGACCGGCTGGCATGTGTTTCACTTCGCTCTTATGTCCGTCCTTCGGGAAATGTCACGCGGTGATATCCGGAGTCCTGCCTAGCCTGCTATAGCCCGGGTCACCAGAGTCCTATTAGCCCAGTGCTACAGCCCGGATTCATATGTTGATGACCGACATGCTCGATGTGATTCATGTATGCATGTCCCCATGGGTTAGCGCCGCTTTGGTCCACGACCAGCCGACGCCCGGTTCTTCGTCATGTGGATGATAGCGACACTATCATATACGCGGAGCCAAAAGGCGAAACGGTCCCGGCCATGGTAAGGCGACACCTGGGGAATACCATGCGTGAGGCCGCAAAGTGATATGAGGTGTTACCGACTAGGTCAATGTGACTTGAATCGGGTCTTGACATCCGCCCGTGTTTCCTATGACTTCTTTCGCCCATATGAGGACCTTTGTAACTTGGCCCATTAACGCCTGTGGTCAAACCGGCCCGTAATGAACAAAGGTATCACTTTATACCCATTAACGCCCGTTATTCCATTGGGTCGCTTCAGCCCAAGTTATCTTTCGCCTTCTCGTGGCCCATTGATTCTGGGCTCATTTGCGTGATTCGTTACATACGGCTACATCGCTATTTTCGCCAGGCCAAATTCAGCCCGTTGCATACCGGGCCGCTAATATGTTGGGCCGCTTTCATGTCAAAAACCTGCTATTGTTTTCATAGAGTTATCAACACGGCCTATTAACGGCCCGCTATGGTCCATGAATAGTACGGCCCATGATTGGCTAAATGATGATACGCCAGAGAAGGCCCATGGATCCTACGGCCCGTGATGAGGCCCATGGATAGTACGGCTCAGAAGGCCCATGGACCCTACGGCCCGTAGAAGGCCGATGGATCCTACGTTCAGAGATAGAAGGCCAATGCTCCTATGACCAAACAAATGCCCATGGATCATACGCCTGCAGGAGGCCCATGGTTACAACAGTCCGTGGTGTTGCCATGATTATTTTGGCCTAGTTACCAAAAATAGGCTATTGTGGCCACTAGAAAACATGTAAAAAGAACTGCAGTGACTACAAGCAAACAACTAAACAAGACAATAAGAAAATAAATAAGCAAGAAATTTAGGCTAGCCTATTACCGCTTATTACACATATTACATCCACTAGGCATCAAAGTTCGCCACCAAAGGCAAATATAGGGAACAAAGAAGCGATACATACACTTGGCCATTTAATTGGCCACCAAAGGCAAATAAACGCTGCAGCAAAACAAGAGCATAATCAAACAACTTCGTAAGAGCTCAAGAAACGTTATCCTGGTATCCACCATGCTGGTAATAAGCTTAGCAAGCTGATTAGCTTTGTCCTGCTTGGCGCTAAAATCCTCCAACGCTTGTTGTTGCACCGTAAAGTATGCATCTGAATGCTCCAGGACTTCAGCAGTCCTTTCGCTTCTTGTCGCAGCACAGCTGATCGATGTCTTTCAAATTGTAGTTGAGACTCAAGAAACCAAACTGATTCGTATAAAGGAGTTTGAATAGCTTGTGCAAGCGGTAGTGGCCAAGAATCTAACACTAAACCAAGACAGACTTTGGGGTTGTCTCGCTGTTTTCAAGATAGTCTTCCTTAGCTGTTTTATCAACTTTGTTGGAGACCAACAAGGATGTGTCACTATCCTAACCTTATCTGCATTACTTCCTTTACCATTGCTTAATAAGGCACTCTTCCCAATATTTTGTCAAGATTCTAAAAGAAGAAACAAGCATATACATAACAAGTTTAGCATGTACTAGTATATGAAACTCATTTTGGTGATCCAGTTCATTAGTAAGGTGGACAGATTAAACTACCAAGTCTTCTATTGCCAAGTACTAGTACATAATAAAAGCATCAAACAAACATATATCTATGTCCTATGGTCACCGCATTGTCTTGCCAAATCAAAATAGAGACACGGTTCAAATCATATCAGTTCAAGACAAAGCAGCAAAGGAAAGAATACAAAGCGTGGGAAACTACACGGCACAACAAGATTTCAGATGGGTACCACGGTCTAAATGTACAACAACACTATTGGCTCATGTGATGCTAGTAACGTGCATGATATGAAAGTCAATCAGATACACAATTGAAATTGAAATCAAAAGAGCTATTGATAAGACCAAACCTGTTAAAGAAACATGCGGAACATACCTGCTGCCATTGGAGTTTCGATTGATTCTTCAATTTAAAAATAAGTTTGTATGAGTAAATACAATGATACAAGAGCAAAGCAATCATAGTTAAAAAGGCGCTACCTTAAGCGAAGCGCTTAAGCGCCGCTTAGGCTCTAGGCGCTAAGCAAAACGCATTGTGCATAACTACGCTTAATCTGCATAATCAAGCATAAGCATGCGCTTTGGTCAAGAAAGTGCAAGGCGGTGGCAAACGCACAATTAACGAGATAGCGCTTTTTTGAACTATGATAGCAATGGAATCTTAAATTAGAACAGTTGTTCTTCATGTTTAGGCACTTGTTCTACATGAACAGAGTACAGTAAGATGCAAGAATATAATACTTAAAAATAGAAAATGAGCTCATAGACCTTACCACATTCTTGGTTTGGGACCAAGATGTAACAAGGCTGCCTTAGTCATCGCCCAAAGAATGTGTCTCAGAGAACGTAAGGGAATTTGATGAGTTTCTTTGCCGGTGAAGTACGCTTTCTTCAGTAATTCGATATCGCCACCAAGCATTCTTGAAGATAGCAGAGGTATTAGCACAGGTTACCTCATCCCGAAGTTTCCAAATCGGTCCTTCTCTATAGAGAAAATGGGAAAATTTGCTGTATTATAACCATCATGGAGGTAGGATGTATGGGACTAAGAAAATAATTGCCATGAATAACATTACTTACACATAACTCTTGGACAAACACCGTGAATCGGCATTTTCCTTCATCTTCAAGATAATATTTCCAAGATGGGAAGATACGCATATATGATTTAACAACATCAAATGCGATAGATGCTAAACTACGATCGCTGGTTGTGCTTCCTCCACGGAATAGGCGCATTAACCGTGGAGCTGGGTTCGCTGTGATAGTATCGCCCTTTGGGCACCGGAGCTGCCTTACTAACTGCTCTTGTTTGGGAGCTCTGTGGTGGAGATGGTGCTGTGTCAACAGAACTGGGTTACTATCGGCCGGGTTGGGGTTAGATTGGGTGAAGCTGGTTCTCCTCGCCCATCGCAGAGGGGTACAATCTGCAGAGTTTGGGTTATGTGTGGTAGGGCTGGTTCTTGTGCATGTACAACCGGGTGCTATTCCACCAATAGGTAGCACTGTTTTATTTGAAGACCGTGTTTTTATTCCGCTAGATACCGCATCACCCGCCCAATTCAAATGGCTGATAAACAGGAAACATAGTTGAATGTATGCACATTGTATGAGAGATAGATGCAATAGATAGTGTGGAAAAAGAGGGCATGAAATAGTTGACATGTATATTGTTTAACTAAATGGATAGAATGACATAATTTCACATATATGATGTCTATCTAAACCGGATAGCATAGCATAACATAATTCAAAGATATGATGAATAACAAAACAGATCGCATGACATAATTCACCTACATGTTATCTAAGTAATCAGGATCGCATCATTTAATTCACATATGTGATTTATATGCTAAATGAGGGCATTCGATATGATGTATGGACTAAGAACATGGTGTTGAATATTGTGTATATGATGTCTAAACTATGCAATGCAAGACACCGTATGCATGATATGAGCAGATAACTGCAAGCAAGTTAGAGCATACACCTCAAGAGGGGAATAGGACTGGTCATCCGTCTCAATCCATCTCCGAGGAGCTATCGGGACCCAACAAGAGATCTGCTTCGATGTGTAGCACCGCTCGCTCAAGGCCTTGTTTTCACTCCAGATTTTCCATCTCCCACCCAAATGGCTGATTCACAGAAGAGTAGTTTAATGTACAAACATTGTCGACAAATGGAAATGTAATGAAGAAAAGGATGGGAAGATATCATTCAAATATATGATGCCCGGTTAAACAGGATGGCATTGCACATTTCACATATATTATGGCTGGCTAAAAGACATGAGACCCATAATTCTATATATGATATAGAAACTAAACAGTGGCATTACGTAACATGTCTAAACCAAGCAGATGACATATATGATGTCAAAAGTAGGCACGAAGGCAACATATGCATGATATGACTAACATCATCATGCCAAGGTAGAGCAAACACCTTGGGGGTAAATAGGAGTGGTCACAAGGCCCTAATCCGCCTCTGTAATGATATCTTCCTCCTGGATTACAACTGGAGAGGGGTGGGGAGGGTTTGCCATTGAACCCACCATGGAGCGATGTCTCCATGATATTGTATTGTCGCAAAAAAACTCTTCTTTTCTCTACATGTTCAGATGACTGTGTACAATATCCGACATGCATACGAAAAAATATAGTGAGATTATGTAAGGAGAGCATGCAGAAATTTAGAGTGATGGTAACAACCAGTGGATGGATCCAAAATAATGATAGCAGGCTGATGATTGCTTTAAATTAATAAAAGACAGATGATGATTGCTTTACTATTTGTTTCCCACCCAAGATGAACAACATAGGCATACCCTAGGTGAACCAGATATTAGATGATATACTATTCATTGCTGCCTCGATATGTGCCCCACAACTAATTTAGAACTCAAGTTTGAACATGAATTTGGACCTGAGTTGGGAGTCCAAGAGCTGAACAGACGATAAAGTAGCAGGTAAGTTTAAGCAAGGCATAACATAAGCAAAAACAAAAGAGTGCGACTCTCTTGTGGACCCGTACTCCTCAGTTCATCTCACGAGTCGATGATGGTGATGCCATGAGTTGCGTGTCGGGCAGGAAGGAGATCTGAGGCGCTAAAGACGGTCGAGTCGTGATGTCTGGTTTGGTGGATGCTTCGCGATGGAGCAGCTCAGTGAGGTGGACGACGTCAAGGCAGGAGCAGGACAAACCACACAAAGTTCCTTTGACACGCACTCATAATCAAGTAATTCTGTAAGGGCTCATTTGGCTTGCATGATTCTTAAAACGCAGGGATAGGAAAAACACCGGAATAGGATAGGAAAATGCACATGGTAAACAAAGTATTTGTAAACACAGGATTTCTATCAACTTGGGTGTTTGGTTTACAGGAATTGGAAGAGCAGAGGAATGTGAAGAAACATGGCCAAAATAAAGAGAAACCATAGGAAAGCGTGTACAGTTAGAATGTTATTTTGGCACTAATGCACTTGGTCTTGTTTTCATGCATAGGATTTTGAAAAGTAGGTCAAGGTGGATGTTTTGCTTCATTCCTTTCAACAAAATGCATGAATAATTGAATAGTAGAGTGCCATTGAAAATTCCCTATTGCTATATTTTTCCGCTGAACCAAAATAGCCCTAATGGATCGACATGAATGTATAGTAATAAGTGACGCAACAAGTGTACAACCTCTTTGTCAGAGCCGTGTCGACCTCAAAGATCATTGGGTTGGTCGCCAAGCGCTTGAGGCAGAGGTGGCTGCCGGAGGTGTGGAGGAAGATCTGAGGAATCAGAGACGGCGCCCGTGGCATCGCTCACAGATGGATCTTTCGTCGTTGGAGCAGCTCCAAAGGAGCCAGAAGACGCCAAGGCTGAAGCAGACAAGATGTACATCATCAATCTCAAGTGGATTCTAATAGCATCTCCAATAGATGATGAAAATGGATGTAAAATTAACATCACCAAAAACCACCGACTACAACAGATGAGGTAAAACTGTTGACTCGAACTTAACTGTCAAACTGAAATTAATCATGGAATCTGAATGCTACCGTCAAATCTGAACGCAATGGTAGCAGAGACACTGACATGTAGTTTAGGAGGGCCTCGTCATCTTCAACCTGCACACCCCTCGAGCCGCCACCACCACCGGCCTCGCCACCGCCTCAAACGACTTCACCGCCGCCTGCCAGCCCTCTAGGCCCCCGCCCCCCACCTCAACCCTAAGATAGATAGTGGGTACATCTCCGGCGATCCGCCCCGCCATGGTGGTTCTTCCTTAACTCGCGAGCCCCCCAACCCCTGAAAATCGATCGACCAAAAGTTGATTCAGCGATCAAGTGTGGCTTAATCGAGCAGAGCAGCAGACGAGCGAGGGGGAGAGCAGAAGCAGCAGCTGGGCGAGCAAGCGAGAGCCAGAGCAGCAGCAGCAGCAGCGCGAGCAAGCGAGAGCCGGAGCAGCAGCAGCAGATCCGGCTGGTATGGACGCCGCCGCCAAAGGGGCCTCGCACTGGGGGAGAGCCACCATGGAGATGTCGCCCGTGGCGCCGGCTTCATGGTAGCCACTCCATGGGGGTGCGGGATGGATCACCGCCGGCGCCGGGAGGTCGAAGTTAGGAGAAGGTGCGGCGCGATGAGTGTACAACCTATTTGGTGGCGCCGAGTAGGCCTCAACTTCGGCCGAGGAGTCGGTGAGGATGCTGCGTTCCGTGGAGCAGGTTAAGGCGGCGCAGGGGATGGAGCAGCCGTGATAGACTAGGCGATCGCCGGAGCAGCTCCTGGAGGTGGAGGACGGGCGGCTGAACCGGGGACGGCGAGATGGACGACGGATCCTCATCCGGGAGGTGGACGAGGACGCCGAGTTGTTGCGTGGACGACATCGTCGGGAAGAGGCTCCGCTGGGCAGCGTGACGTGGCGGACGGAGGAGGGTGGGGTTTCACGGCTGGGCTGTGGTGACATGGCGGACGGAGGAGGGTGGGGTTTCGCGGCTGGAGCGGAGAGGTTATGGCGGCCTGGGATTTCAATGGCTAAAAGGGGGCGATGGGAGGGTGAAGATGACTTAGGGACGCGCTTGTCCAAAATGTAGGTGTGTTACAAAAGTACCCCCACCGATTTGAACTAGCGGCCCTTTCGGCTTATGGTTAGAGGGGATTTCATGGTCGGGATTTGGCAGCTGGAGGGAGTTTTCGCGCGCGTTGTAATTTCGGGATAGCAAGGCGCGGGTTGTGAAGGCGCCAGTTTTGGGAGCACGATATCTGAATTTTCGGATATAACAAGACGCGGGTTGAATTTTAGGACAAGCCTAACGTAGTAATATTGTACTTGTACGCACTCAAATCAATTCGCACTTCCTCAACCAAAAAGAAAACGAAAAAATAAAACTATTCACACCACACAAAGAGAGAGTCTTGCCCTGCTTTACTATACAAATGCTATTCAAAGCTACTCCTCCTTCCATCTATATAGGGCCTAATGCTTTTTCGATGCTAACTTTGACCAAATATTAGAGCAATGATATATGACATGCAACTTACACAAAGCACACCGTTAACTTCGTCTGTGAAAGGTTCTTTCAATGATATAATTTTCACATTGTGCATGTCATGTACTATTAATCTTGTCAATAGTCAAAGGCGGTCTTAAAAATCTCATTACGCCTATATAGATGGAAGGAGGAGTATGAATCCATGTTATGTCCGATTAATTTTTTCGCTTTGCTGTATAATGCATGTAACCTACTCATACCAACATTTTAGTGCATTCCAAATGTCTATACTACCGCTGCAATTCGAACTAAATTTGAATTCGCTTTCTATTTCAATAAGAATCTACAATCATGATTGTTGCTAACTTCAACCATCATTCGTATTACCTTAATAACACACCACATGATTACTATAGAGATAGATATGAACTATGTGTACTACATGAACTCAAATTCTATTTTTGAATACACTTGATGTTGATTCCAAATAATAGTACATTTGATGTACTAACTATATATTCATAATCTAAACCATGTTCCATACGCACACCGTGTTTATCACACAAAGTATAGTGCCCCGCCTACATTATGACAAGTATTTAGACCTGAGTTGCAAAAGCCACACATTAGCCCAAATTATAATCAATGTTGTACATTATGATATCTTCTTCAAGTATCCAGATCCACCTTTTTATAATGAATTATGATCTTTGTTCGCCTTTTACACCTTCACGATCCTCTTCTATTTGTAGCTAGCTAGCGCTAACTTTCTATCGCATGCATGCACACACCCCCCTCACACACCCTTAGCGCCCCTCCATCACGCACGCTCATTATTTCTCTTAGTTCGCCCACCAGCGTGTGTGTAGGCCCCTGCTCCTTCTTTCCGCACACACCGGTCGATATACCTCTCTAGCCAAGTGTGCCTACAACAAACACATATATACTTCCTCTTCTCTTCTCACCGTCCATGCCCCCATATGTCCAATACGATTCCACGCAGGTGCACACTCCCGCCTCTTTTCATTAGTCACATGCTCGCACACCTCCCCGACATGGTAGGCCTCTCGCACCACCTCCTAGCCACACTCTCTCCCCCGTCCGCCTCTCCGACCTTATTTGCTTCTAACACATGCAAGCGCAGTATATGAACTGATCTCCTACATATAGCTAGGTCGACTATAATTGCTTTCACCAAGCACCAATACACTTACCTCCCTAGTTATGTCTCTCCTTTCTCTGACACACGACGGTTGATCTTCCTATGTAGTTACGCATGCTTACCACAACCATATCTTCTCCCTCATCATCCTTGAATACCTCCCCACCCGCCTCTCACACGCACGCAGCATAGATGCATGTGCACATCCCCGCCTCTCTTATTGATATTGCACCCATACCCTCCGCTTGTCTAGCAGGCCTCTCCCACCATTTGTGAGACGCCACTCCACCACCAAACCTCCGACGCCTTCCTTTGTATTTTTCCCAACCTTATTCCTCTGCTACACATATCCATGGATGTCGATCGATCTCCTCAATACATAGCTTGGTCTCTCTCTTCCCTGCATATATACTAGTCGACCGGTCTCTACCCCCCCACACACACACCGATAGTCGAACGTTGTAGGTAGGTATCCATGCCACGGAGAAGAACTGCACCTCTTCCCTCTCAAATTCCAAAGAGGCCAGCGCCTCAGATCTTTGACGGGAAAACACAAATTGATGGCACTTTTATCGATCGCGAGCCACACACTTCATCCCTGTTTTCAATTCTATCGATATCTCATGTCCATGACTCCATTTCACACACATTTCATATGTTACATTTTTCTGATTGAGATATCATCAACACATTGCCTCTGCTTTCGCACAAACCATCTCTCTCACACCCACCCACGCACGCATTCTCGCACCTAAAGAAGAAGTGCACGCAGGACGACGCACTCACGCCTCGCTCCCGCCCACACCTGCTGGTACACAAAGGAGTTCGCTTCTGCACGTAAAAGGCAGCCCACGTGATAATTTGACTCGTAGCGGTTGTTTACTCAAGGAGGGTCGGGTCGCTGATCTGCTGCATCCCGTCTCGCCGGCGGAAAAGGAGGATGTGCATCGCCTCTCCGCTCGACGGTGTTGAGGCAGCTCGTCCCGACCATGGTACTCCGCCGCTCTTTCCGACTCAAGCTCCGCGCTGTAGGGCCTTTCGCCACTTGCTTCGCTGCCGCAAAGATGGGCAGATCCCGCCGCCGGGCGCCTCCTAGTAACATCCCGACGACCCTCGTGTACAGCTTCCTCCGCCTTACTCCACCGCCCATCTTCCCACGCTGTTGCATGTGGATCTTCTTTAGTTGTTTGCTTAAATCGTATCTCGTCGGGCGATTTTCCATCTTGCAATCTTGTCCTCAAACCATTTTTGATAAACCACCATGTGTTATCTTTCCTTTTTACATGGAACATGCTTCTTTTTGTGTTTATGTGTCTTCAACTCGTGTTATTGGGCAGTAATTGTTTCCTTTCGACCTCCTTTGAAAACAGGGCTATCCATTTTCACCTGTTGTTATTATGATTTTTGGTGAACTGCACAAATCACTTTTCTCAAGAGTGTTTTGTGCAGTTCCGCCAAAATGTCACACGGGCAACGCTTTTACATTTCGTGGACATGCGGAAAGGGAGATTAGTTTTGCTATCCTCCTCATCCAACTCCGCGCCTAATTGAGGGAGTCCTGATTAGGGTGTCCGGATAGTCGACTACCATCATCAGTCGAACTATCATTGGCCGGACTATCATCATCGAATCGGACTCCAAGACTATGAAGATACAAGATTGAAGACTTCGCCTGTCCGGATGGGACTTTCCTTGGCGTGGAAGGCAAGCTTGGCGATACGGATATGTAGATCTCCTACCATTGTAACCGACTCTATGTAACCCTAGCCCTCTCCTCGTGTCTATATAAACCGGATGGCTCCAAATTCGAGGATGTAACAACAACCCTTACAATCATACCATAGGCTAGCTTCCAGGGTTTAGCCTCCTTGATCTTGTGGTAGATCCACTCTTGTAAACATACACAATATCAATATCAATCGAGCAGACGAGGGTTTTACCTCCATCAAGAGGGCCCGAACCGGGTAAAGCATCGTGTCCCTTGTCTCCGTTACCATCCGCCTAGACGCACAGTTCGGGACCCCTACTCGAGATCCGCCGTTTTGACAATCGACATTGGTGCTTTCATTGAGAGTTCCTCCTGTCGCCACCGATAGGCATGATGACCTCTTCAATCGACAACGACGCAGTCCCGGGTGAGTCTTTTCTCCCGGACAGATCTTCAGATTCGCAGTTTCGCGATCGCGGGCCAACTCGCTTGGCCATATGAGGAGATCGAAGCTACGCCCCGCCGCCAGTGTCAGGTTTGAAGCCTAAACTTCACGGCCGATATCCGCGAGACTTGATCTTCGATGGATCTGAGCCATACCGAAGCGTGCTGCCAAGTCACGATGGGCATGACTTAACTCGCCACCGACAAGACTCTTGAGGTCAAGACACTAATCCGCCCCGACCCATAGTCCGGAGCCGATCGCCGGATCGAGGACGGATCGCTGACACCGCCGAGCTGCAACTTCTACGGCGATGGAGCCAACACTTACCTTGTCCCGCATAAAGCTCTATGACTCGAGATGCCGACTTCTCGCCGACCAACCTCCCGCTACCGCCACCGAATCCGATTACGCCGATCATGGAATTCACCGCTGACATCTTTCAAAGACTCGCTTCTTCGGCGATATCATAAATTCATCAAGCATCTCTCACTATCTGAGAACCCTGGCCAACCACGGCCAGACGGTTGGGACGCGGACTACGAAGAAATTCAGAGCCCACCCACCACCCACTTCAGAGCCACCGCCGATTTATTTAACCGACGATTGACCACGATTCAAGACATCGACGGTATGGACGATGATGCCGGAGACTACTAAGAACCAAAGGCTTACAGACACCGAAGACCACCTCGCCATACGACATATACATGGTGGACACCCCAAAAGATGGGGACGGCGAAGAAGCAACGGAGGCCGATTCCTTAAAGAAACAGCCCAAGCGCCGAAGTCAGCGGCGCCATTTAAATCCCACCACGCAAGAATGGAGATTCCGCACAGAGATAATAACACCCCGTAAAGTGTCGAAGACAACCCTCCAAAGACGATCCAACGCAGGAGGAGGCAGTAGCAAGCCCTCACGAAGGGCGGCAGATTTAAGAGGTCGAGGATGACAATTACTTACCTCCTCCGGAGACGAGGCAAGCCTCGGCGACGATTTAATTGCTGTGCCCGAGGATCCTGGCCAACAAGAGCGCTTTCAGACGCAGGCTAATGGCCACGGCAAACAGCCTAAAGAAAAGCAGCAACAGCTTCAAGCTGATCAAGACCTATCGCCGACAGATGGACCGAGGTCCTCGCGTCAAGAGTATGAACTCGAACGCCTCCAAAAGTTACCTAAAACGCAAGTTGCTCCCCGATTAGAGGAGGAAGCGACAAACCTGCATCACCAGCGCACAATACGCCAGACCGATCACCTCGCGGGTCATGACAGAGAGGCGGCAAGCCTCCCACTAAAACCGCACTCTGCATCGCCACAAAGCATGAAGCCACGGGAACGCGCTGGACTTGCGTAGATATATTGAGGACAAGGCAAGACAATCCAGATCTTTCTATGGATCACGTGGCGCCTCAAGACCCACGATTTAATACCGTCACACCGACACAACTACTCCGCCGCGGCCAACACAGCAGATAACGCCTCTCGAGCTACGCCGCGATATTGCTCAATACAGAGGCGCCAAGACACCCACTATGCTTCACCGACGAAGTAATGGATCATCAAATCCTCAAGGGTTTAAACCTGCTAATATCGAATCCTACGATGGCACAACAGACTTCGCGGTTTGGATTGAGGATTATCTCCTCCATATACATATGGCCCGCGCGACGCATCTTCACGCCATCAAATATCTCCCACTGCTTAAAGGACCAGCTCGGCATTGGCTTAACAGCCTGCCCGCAGAGTCAATTGATGTTGGAAGACCTCGAAGCCGCATTCCTCGACAACTTCCTGTGGCACGACAAAGCGACCACCGGACGCAGATGACCTAAGCCACATAATCCAGCAGCTGCATTTAATCGCCAGCAATTCTCGACACGGTTCTAACAAAGAAAAATCAAATCATCGACTTTCCGGATGCAGAGGCCTCGCTGCCTTCAAACATAACATCCGCGATGAGTGGCTGGCCCGACACCTAGGACAGAGAAGCCGAATCCATGGCAGCCCTCACATCACTCATGACCCGCTTCGCGTGGGAGAGGATAGTGGCTAGCTCGCAGCAACAACCTCAAGAAAAACGCCGGCAGTCCGGATACCAAGGACCGCAATGGCAGGTTGCGCCGAAACAAAAACAAACGCCGCATTAACGGCGACAAAGAATGAGGATACGGCAGTCAACGCCGGATTCCGAGGCTCCAAGCCCGTCAACGGAAGAAGCCATTCAAAAGAACCACTCCGGCCCGCCCAATTTGGACCGAATACTCGACCGCCTCCCCGCACAAATACATGGAACTCTAAAAGCTAGCTAACCACACCAACAGAGATTGTTGGGTATTCAAGCAGGTGCAAATTAATCGCCAAAACAGTGACAAGCGGCTACACAACGATGACGAGGAAGAGACCCGCCACCAACAACATAGGACAAAAGGGATTCCCTCAAGTTCGGACGGTAAACATGATATACGCAACGATATTCCCAAGAGGGAGCGGAAGCGCACTAAGGGACGATACGCTGATGGAGCCAGCCGCCTAAAATTCAACCCATGGTCCTCTTGCCCGATCACTTTCGATCAAGAGACCATCCGACCAGATCCGCCATGGCGGATTCGCCGCATTGGTTTTAGACCCAATCGCCGATGGATTTCACTCACGAGAGTCCCGATGGACGGCGGCAGAGCTCGAACCGCTTTATCGTGATACAAGGCGCAAGATGGGCATAGACCCTTCAAGGATTAAACCTACAAAGACAACCTTCAAAGGCGCTATACCAGTGTCGAGGCCAATTGTACCGCTCGCCACACCGGAGGTGGTCTTCCGATCCCTGATAATTTCCAAGCGAGGAGTTAATCTTCGACATAGTCCAGCTCCGCAGCCGCTATCACGCTCGCTCGGACGAACCGCTGCTCAAAAATTCAACGCGTGCCGCATTATGCATACCTTAAGCTCAAGATGCCAGCCCTCGCCGAGTCATCACGGTCAACGGAAACACGGAATGCTCCTCCGAACGGAGGAACATACAGCGCTCGCGCACAAGTACAGAGCAGCCTTTAAGGTACTTTTCGAGTCCGCCGTTAAACGACCGGACACGCCAAACGGGCCCGGAGCAACATCAACCAAGACCACCGGGACGCTCCGAGCATCGCCAGAGTAATGCGGCCTCAACCCCAGCCCTCGCAAAATTGTAAGACAAACTCTCCGCAGATATAATTACGCCTGGATATGCCATGGGCATAGGGGAAAGGCACAACCACAACAGACCCAGCAGCGGTTCGACCACACCAGGGCTCCTAAGTGTGTCGCTTTTTTCTTTTTATTTCTCTTTTATATAGAACTCTGTTCATGCGTAACCTGCCAACTCATGATGCAACAGCCAGGAAGGACAAAGGCCGCGATTTAACACTCAGTGGTCTCCATCACGAGCATTAAATTTGTTAAATACAACATTCCGCTGCCTACCCTCGAGGGAGACGCCTTTAATTCGCCCAACTTTGCTTTCCGCACTATTTGTATCATTCCGCACTCATAGCATATCTTCTCAATAAAATGCAGCACTTTTTGCCCATAATTGCATTATTTATATATATATATATATATATATATATATATATATATATATATATATATATATATATATATATATATATATATATATATATATATATATATATATATATATGTATATATATATATATATATATATATATATATATATATATATATGTTCATTTATTTATATGTTGCACCTGCATATTTTGGTACGCCAAGTACACTAGGGCTTATGTTCTCCGATTATGGTGTGATATAGTCTGAACACTTTCACAAGTGCGGCACCTCAACTTATAGAATTATATGAATCGGTTCAATCATGTCTTGGGTCAATAGTTGGGTTTGCCCGCCCCATGTTTGGCACCTTATGTTCGCTTCTATCGCTAAGGTAGCACTGGAGAACCATCGCGATTATGCTCGTTGAGCCGGGTTAACGCCAAAGGAGAAAGCTAAAATTGATCTGTCATGATAAGGCGAGAGACTGGTCGCTGTTCGAGAGGTCCTTTCGGTCCTTAAAGACCTACGCCGCTCGAGCTAAGTTCGGATAATGTCCGACAAAGACGTGATAGCGCCTCAATTTGGTCCTCCGAATACTAGGGGCTTCATTAAATTTAAAATTATAGAATTCTATGGCTAAGGAGAGTGTTCAAGCACTATAAGTCCGGTTGCCTTGTTCGTTGTGTTGAGCGCCCCTAGATGGACCCAAAATGGGAACAAGAGTGCTCAAGTTTATCCCGAACACCCCAAAGACTGTGGCATGGGGGCTGAAGCCACGACTTGCCATCTCTCAGATTTAATAAACGGCCGCATTTAAGGTAATATTTTAAATTAACAAGCATTGCTTAGCGATATGAACAAAGTTTTCAGCGCATGTGATAACACATTGCGAATTTACTCAATAATTACATCCCTGGGCACTCATCCGCAATCTTATGGCACCCTTCAGACAGTCTTATAGTACATTTCGGCGACGATATTCCTTGCCCGCTGGTGGCGCTGCTGCTGATTAGCTTCTCCGCATCCAGCTTGCCCCAATGCACCTTTTGCGCTGGCAAGGACCCGACGAGCACCTTCAATACAAAGTGAGCGCTTTGATAACCTCCACCTGTGGGCACGATCCACCAACCGTGGCACGAGGCCGGTAGCTCCTGTGCATGGCCTCTCAAGGCCACAGCCGGACTATGAGGCCCTTCATGGCCTGCTCGCCACCTTGTGGAGCTCGACCAGCTGCTTCACTGGTCGCTAGGGGCACTGGATGGCCGGCCTCAAGATACCGAGACCAAGACCTTCTCCGCTGAGCTCCTCCTGGCTCGGTAGAATGCGGCGATCGACACGCCATGCAGGCAGGTCTGCAAACGCCTCGAGAGCTCCGACCGTAAGTAACACGTAATTTACATTCACATGCTTGCTTTGCATGAAAAATGCCTTACCCGCCGCTATCTTCCTCACCAACTCAATCTCCAAGGGACTTATGGGCATCGGCCTTGCAGTTTTAGACTTTCGAGAGCCGAGGCAAGCTCGACTCGAAGTCTTGAGTCACGCCCAAACTCTCATGCTTTTCCATGAGAGCCCGGAGCTCTTGCTGAACCACCGCCACCCGCGCCTCTTGCTTTTTCGCGCTCGCCTGCCTGCGGGCCGATTATGCTCGCCACGGACACGGCCTCCTTCTGTGGTCGCCACCTCGCTTGTGGCCCCGCAGTACTCATGTTATCCTTGTTATTTTTGTTGCAACCTAAATCATTTTCTCAGAAGGTACAAGTTCAAAGTGGTGTTACTCACCTTCTTTGTCCCGAGCTGCTTCCTCGCGCGCCGAGCTCTTGCTCGACCGCCGAGCTCCTGCTTCAAAGCACCGACCTCCGCAAGCCAAGGGCAGAGGTCAAGCAGCAGATCCTCGCAACCCATATTGACATAATTTTTAGCAACCCTCATGATATCTTTTTTTTCAGATCCTCATCCGCTTTTCTTCCCTAACACCGAACCGAGCATCAGGGCTACTGTCTATGCGGTATTACATTGCATATTTTTAACTTCTACCTCAAAGCCCGATAGAAGGCTATCGTGAGCTTTCGGTCAGCCCGCCTAGCAAGCTGCACTTTCAATCACCGCACTCATAATAGTGCGGTGTTCTTCTTCGATGGAAGCGCTCAAGCGCGCCCAACAAATTGCCCGGCGCCCGTTGACGAAGCCACCGCGCCACGGTCTTGCCCTTCATTCATACGCCGTCCGACCCGGAACCACTGCGGGTTTTGATATGGAGTCCGCACAAAGTGCGGAGGATGCCTTGTGGCGCCCGAGCCTCCCGATGGGTCCTTCTGGGATCCCACCTCGCGCCCCTCGGCGCCACGAGGGTGGAGGCAGTCGATGGAGTCTACATCCGACGGAGCCAACGACCCGCCGATGAAGGGAGATCATCACTAGCCGGACTACGTGCAGCATGCGGCATTAGAATGACACTATGTGACGCAGAAAAAGAAATTATAAATCATTCAGAACTGGATACTTACGATCTCGCCGGAGGCCTGAAGGCTATTCTTCCTCGCCAACATTGACGCTATGGAGCTGTCCGGGGAAAGTCCTTCCTCTGACCCTTCGCCTCCCCTATTGGGGAAGCCTTCCTCTTCTCTCTCCTCCTCCGAGAGAGTCCTCTTCTCTCCTCGCTGGGAGGAGTCCGCCCCGAGTCGCCGGACACTGAAAACGGAACTCTTCGAGCACCCGTGGCCTCCTTCTGGTTTTTTTCTCCGCACCACGGCGGGTGCCGAACCAGCTGCCTCGCTAGACGAGCATCTACTGGATTTTCGCATAGGAGCCGGGCAGATAATCTTCTCCGCCTTTCCTCATCCAGTCCTGTCAAAGGAAAAGGGAAATTAAACCCGTGATAGAGTCAAACTATGAAAAGCAAGTGTCCCGAAGGGGTAGAATCACTTACTCATGGCAAGGCCATGAAAGCGAACCGCGATCTTCGCCATGGATGCGGGGCTTGGCGCCTTTGAACAGCACCTCCAGCGCCTTTCAGACGTCAGGTCAAGAGCCCGCCAGCTCCCGGTGCTGTTCCGGATCGAACTCCCACAGATTGAATGCCCGCTTGGCATGGGAGAATCCGCGACGAGCATGACTTGGACCACGTTAACCAGCCCGAGCTTCTTCACCAGCTTCGGATACAGCTTGAGTCCCGCTGCCTTCAACTACCCCACAAAGAAGCCCTTCTCTTTGCAGGAGGTGAGCTATGGGGGATACCAGATCTAAACTCGAGGGCCGCCGCCATGTAGGGTCGCTGCTCGGTGATATAGAACCACCCCGATTGCCACCCCTTGACGGATTCCACGAAGGCCCTTCAACTAAAGGACATTGGGCATCTTTCCCAACATGGCGCCCAAGACTCGCTTGAGTGCCCTTCACTACCTTTGGCTTGACATTGAAGGTCTTGAGCCACAAGTCAAGTGGGGCTGGATGCAGAGAAGGATCGCATACCCACGATAAACGCCGAGATGTTGAGGATGAAGTTCGCGCCAGATCATGGAAATCCAGGCCGAGTAGAACATGAGCCCCTGACAAAAGGGTGAAGTGGAAAGCCCAGTCCGCTGGAGGAAGTGGGGAAGCAAACGACCTCTCATGGGGCCTGGGTGGGATGAGCTGCCCTCGTCGGCAGCCGGTGGCGCTGATGTCGCCGGAGAGGTATCCGCGCCAAGTAGTTTGGCGATGTGCTCCTCCTTAACGGTGGAGGCCAACCATTTACCTCCCGCCTCCCGACATGGTCGGAGAAGGTTGAGACGAGATGCACGAACTTGGGCGCTGGAGCTCGAAAAGCGGAGATGGATAAGCAAAGGAGGAAGAAGGCGAGGTGAGAAGGTGAATCTTATCCCTTATATGGGCGGCTAAGTTCACGCGCCCCCACCAGCCCGGTAAAACTCGCTATCCCCAAGTGTCACCATCAATGGCGCTGGGTTACCCACGTCCGTATTGATGAGAATCCCGGATTAAGGGAAACACGATCTCGCTCGACAAGACGTGTTAAGGAAACCGCTTCGCTAAATGCGCCGAGGTGGTAAAGTAAAAACAATTCAAGTAATGGCTTGGTAGTGGTGTGACGTCATGCCACAAAACCGCCACAGATTGAACTTGTGTATATATTATTATTCTCTACGGTGGAATGTGGAATTTATTTTGCGAGCCGACACTATGCTGGTGTTCACAATCTTCTATCATTCGAGGAGGAACCCGCTTTGCAATGCCAAGCAATATACGCTACGGACTTATCGCCATTGAAGCCCGGGTTCAGGGCTACCGAGGAGTCCTCGATTAGGGGTGTCCGGATAGCCGGACTACCATCATCACCGAACTATCATTGGCCGGACTATCATCATCGACCGGACTCCAAGACTATGAAGATACAAGATTGAAGACTTAGCCCCGTGTCCGGATGGGACTTTCCTTGGCATGGAAGGCAAGCTTACGATACGGATATGTAGATCTCCTACCATTGTAACCGACTCTATGTAACCCTAGCCCTCTTCGGTGTCTATATAAACCGGATGGCTCTAGTCCGTAGGATGTAACAACAACCTTACAATCATACCATAGGCTAGCTTCTAGGTTTAGCCTCCTTGATCTCGTGGTAGATCCACTCTGTAAACATACACAATATCAATATCAATCGAGCAGGACGAGGGTTTTACCTCCATCAAGAGGGCCCAACTGGGTAAAACATGGTGTCCCTTGTCACCGTTACCATCCGCCTAGACGACAGCTCGGGACCCCTACCCGAGATCCGCCGGTTTTAACACCGACACTAATCTTCTCCGACAAGAAGTTAGTCCTAAAGAGAGATCAGAGGTGATCGGCTTCTATTTATGTGTGTTATGTTTCATCATCTAGTTCCACTATTATTGTAATCACACCGACCGATATATTTGCAAACAGGATGGTCCGCCCCGATTTTAGTGGAGCTGCACAAAATGATCGGATTGTTGTGTCCTTCATACACCTCTTTTTGGCTACAGAGCTGGGTGAAACTAGCGCCAAGCAATGAACACTCGTGCAAGGAAATGGAGCCATGCCTACTAACAACATCGATCAATTATATTTTTTCTTTATTTGTACACCTTCTCACAACTTTGTCTTCGCCAGATGTGAATATTGGCGCTGATCTCATGAACCATTGAGATGCATTAGCCATGGTAGTTTCATTTGTATTTGATGGAATGTTGTAACGAGAAAATCTCGAGGCAAGACACATGAATCCTAAGTTGAAACATTTTTTTCCCAAGGGAAACAGAGTTGAAACCTTCATAGCATCACAAGACAATTTCATCAAAATTATGCGACATATAAACAAATCTGAAGGATTGATAGCAATGCCGTAAACAATTCAACTTCGCTTCACCGACATGTTGGACATCCTTCATCCGCTCCACCTGCCATGCAGCAATATTGAGTGCACAACACAACTTCAGTGGAAAGATTCACCCCGGTCATTGCAATCAAGAATAATAATGACTAGTGAGCAGTCAAATCACGAGCCCCACCTTCGCCACAAAGAAGTTGCTCTGGACGGCAACCATCATTTCTCTGTTCTTTGAACTACCGGTACTCCCATATTCCCACAAAGAAAGTTGCTCGGGCGAATCAACCATCACTATATCCACTCACGCAGATGACCACAGAGCTATCCATTCAGATTGCATGTTAAAAAAAGATCGATAACTAATGCGCAAACTTAAAAAAACTAATGCGGCACTTCGGGCCAACGCGCCAGATCGCATTTTGCACGAGAAATTACACACCATGTTTCGCTGACATGTGGTCCTGCTCCAACATATCGCTGAGACGACGGCGAGTAGTAGGAGTATATCCAACCGACGTAGGCGGGCGCCTTCGCGGAACTGTGGCAAACCGCAACCGCCCACCAACGCTTCGCTTTTCCTCTCGATTTGAACTGCTGTCGATGCTCTTCCTCTCCCTCCTCCATTTTCCTTCAGCCCTTCACGCTTTCTTCTACCATTGTTCGATCATCTTCTCCATGGAGGGAACAAGACGGAAACGACCCCGTTATTCTTGCCCCGATCTGAAAGATGACGTGGTGGAGGAACTCATTGATCGATGCGACGTCATCACCTCGGCTAGCATGGCATGTTCGTTCAAGCCCATTCTTGACTCAACTAATAACATCATTACAAGGAACCCAAGAGTCAAGGAACGGTTTGATCTCCCTATCTTCTTAGCCGGACTTCGATGACCGGGCGCCATCATGACGGAGGCCTCGCCTCGCAAGTTGATGCCGCTTGATAATGATACGTATGATGTTAAGATGCCATCGCTGAGGGCAAGGCCCGGAAGGCAAATGGAGATTGGGTTGTTTACATTGGGTCCAATCATGTAGTGGGAACTTGTGAATGTGTACACTCGTGACCGGGTTCCACTTCCAAAATCTCAGCAGACGCCCGAGGTTGAGCACACCGGTATTGAACGCACGCTCAAATACAATCATGGTGACTGCCTTCTACGAAGATAGCAATTTCTAGTTCCCACCGCTTGGAATTACAACAACTATGAAGTTGTTGCTATCTTCAAAAAGCTTGTTGCCGCTGCCCTGGTTTGACTCGATGGACATTGCTCAAAATCAGTTTCAGTACACGGATGAGTACCGTGATGCAATTGAATACGAGGGCCTTGTGTTTGCTGCCACCACTGTGGCAATCGCTTTTTGCATGGAATCGCTATGATTTCGCACGCTTGTCTTCCATCGTAATTATAATTGTTTCATCCACATGCATGCGGTTAGCAAGTTTCCTTTACTAATTAACCTTCTTCTTGTGTTTCCAAGGTCCCGTGAAAATTCCACCACCTATACTTGAAAATTTTTATAACCAAGGGGAGATGACGATGGTGATGATCACGAGCATGAGGACGAGCAGCGCTTATATACTCGCTGGCTACCGCAACTAATACCGATGGATCACCTCTTCTCGTGTGTATACAGCCCATCGATGATGTTATGCTAAGGAAGCAGTGTAGTCTCCCATGGTCGCACTCTCCGACCTATTCCAACACCCGCTGCATGGTATTCGGATGGATACTAGTGTGCTAGCGCCAACACCTTCTCCCTGGTATGTAATTGATAGTCTTGGAGAAAACTCGCCTTCCTTGGACAAAACTATCCGATGATGGTGAAAGGCGATCCAACTGCTGTTGACACAATGTTACTAGCACCATTTATGAGAAGCAATCGTGTCTATACTCTTGACATTAGCGTGGTTCCCTACCCTAGTATCGATATAGTAGGCCGCTTCAGCCGGATGATCAGTCCTGCTGGTCTCGAGATCGACAATAGATGCCCCGCCCCGAGAATCACTTGTGGTTCAAAGCAAGCGCTTCCAACGCCGAGGAATGGTTGAGTTGAAGTTCATTTCATTGCTTGTTATTTGTTGTGTGGTGAAAACTTTAGTATTTATAATGTATCCTTGTTGTCGATGTGGGTTGATGACCTGTTGTATGTAATAAAATAATATGCATGTGATAAACTTACTAAATTTATGAATGGCTTTCGAGTTGCTTCTGTGAGTGAGTGGTGCGACGAGGCAAAAAAATATTTTCCGAATACATAATTGTACGTGCATTGCAATAGGTTATCAGATGAGGCCAATCATCAATAATAGTAGTACACTATTTGTACTAGCTTCACATGCTTCGCAAGGCCGTATGCGTGTGTTTTACTATAGCCATATTGTACTACGTAACCAACACCTCGAATCCTCGATACTAGTAGTACTATATAGTAAGTAGTAGGAGTAGTAGGGTGGCATGGGCCGTAACAAGCATTCACGCCCGTGAGTACGACACACACCACCAAAGACGACTTCCATCCGACACCATATTTCTTGGAGTCCGTATAGAGCAATCTCTTCAACCTCATCATTTCTCTAACTCAGCCATCGCAAGCAAGCGGCGAGGTGGGGTTTGCCGATAGTCGGTTTCCTCAACTGCGTCCCACTTGTAAGGCCAACTCCAACGCCTATCAATATATGGATGTAATCTTCTTCCCAATACAAAAACTTGCATCCATTCTACTCCTTCAGTTTTCTACTATTTCCGTCTCCGGTTTATAGGTCCCTTTGTAGTTTGTGTCAAATTTTGACTAAAGATTTAACTAACAAAATGTTAATGCATGTCAAGAAAAATTATCTCATTGGATTCAGATTTGAACATAGTTTTCAAAAATATAATGTTTGGTGACATGCGTAAACATTTTGTTAGTTTAATCTATGGTCAAAATTTGGCACTAAATATAATGGGGACCAATAAACCCGGACGGAGGTAGTATTTGTCAAAATATATATGTATCTAGACATGTTTTAGTATATAGGCACATCCATTTTGGACAAATGGAAGTCAAGTATTTTGGAACGGAGGAGTACACAATAAAATTTTTAAGTTAGCACAACTAGTCTAATCCGAGAGCACAACCAAGATTTGGTCGGTTCTTCCTCCTTTTGCCGACAATGGGACATCCAGATCCAGGTCGTGGTCATGAAAGAAAATAGAGTGGTAGTTGATAAGTTGAAGCCACGAGATGTGCATCTTGGGTTAAATCAGAATAGAATCTTACTACTCTTGAGTAACTCCAAAAGCGCCACCAAGATCTTTCTTGATTTGTTTTTCATCACCAGACGCCGAGGTGAAAGATGTGCAGGTTCAGTGGTCCTCTTATGCTTTTCACCGACATGTGGGGACACATGTGAGCAAACAGACGATGGGCTCCAAGGCCCACCGGGCTGGCTGAGAAGAGAGATAGAGGAGTGCTGAGCACGGACTGCAGGAAATTTGTTCTACGAACTCAGCACCTTGATATTCGCGTGTGGTTGTTTCTAGAATAAAAAAGGAGGTACCTCTACTTATGTTACTCCCACTACGCCTAGCCTAAGGTTAGTAGGTGACCTTGCGCTTGGCTCTTGGCCTCTTCCGAAGTCGATGGTTCTACAAGAGTGCTTCCGCAACTGACACCAAATGAACTGCTGCACGCCCACCGCCAGGCAAAAGTTTCTCCTCAGGTTGCGAGCCACCACAAGACGCTGCTGGCGAGGGAGAAGGCGAATCAAGCTTCTCGCCGCTCATGAGTTGACGGACACATCAAAGTTATTTACTAGTAGTACGCATTTCTCCAAAAAGGGCTGACCATGTCATTGCTACCATCTCATGCTCGCACATTGAGTACATGCACTATTCACGTGCCATTCACGCGCATCGAGGAGAAAAATTATTGTGTAGGTGCCATCAAGTGCACGACTCACTTACGGAAAAGGGTTTCCCCGCTTCAAGACGACTCACTTACGCACCGCTTATCCGATTATTCCATTTTCTTGCATGACACGTGCACCTTGATGCTAGATGTCTCGCGGTTGGGAAAAGGATGAACAAAGCTCACGAAAAGAAAAGAGTTGAAGAGCATAGATTCCCGACGACCGAGGAGGAGCAAGGAACCTCGTGGAGCGCCCGCAAGGAACCTTGCTGCTTTCCCTATTTTTGCCACCGCCCACCTATAAACAAATAAAAGAACATGAACTTTTAGCTAACCACTAGAAACGGTACATCAGGATGCTAAGTTGAAGATGTTTTATACCCTCCATTCCCAAATATAAGTCTTTTAGATATTTCAATAAGGGACTACATACTAAACAAAATGAGTGAATCTACACTCTAAAATATGTACACAAGCTTAACGCACTAACTCCATCCGATCCAACTCATGCACATACGCCAAGACAGCATGGAGCACACAACGACGTGACACAAGGCGGCATGCACACACGCCGGCCGCAGAATGCACGTGAATAACACATGCATGCGCACACACTCGGCTGCATGGAGGCGCGCGCCATCCGCGGCGACGTCCGGCTCATCGCATATATGGCGAAGCTCAGACGCAACGGTGCATACGCATCTCTTGCAGCACCTCTTGCCATCGTTGCTCAACTACTAGTCGGAGACGAAGATGACCGCAGCCTCGCCTTAGAGCTAGCACCGATGAAAAACATGCACGCTGCACGCATTACCAGCACATACGGAGTGCCCACGACGTGGTGGTGGAAGCGCCTCAGCCGCTTACTCCTTCTCGCGCACGTTGTCTATCAAGGCGGCTGCATGCTAATGATGATGTGGGTGAGATCTTCTAGGACCCGATGATGACGAGGAAAATTATGAGACACAAGGTGATGTACACCGTCAAGGTCCACGGTCAAGGGGGTGCTAGCAAGTGCTTAGATGTGCTTAGAGCAAGTACAATAGAGCTGAGTCAAGGGCTATAAGGAATAAATAGTAGTATATTTCTGCTTAGTTGGAGGAAAGAGAAGAGGAGAGAAGTTAAGCGGCTCTTCGTGAAGAGCCA
>JAHIAM010007489.1:0-70420 GCA_021605205.1 Aegilops longissima | reverse complement strand
TTAAAATAAAGCAATTTTAAATAATTTTAACATGACTAATTATATTTTCTACAGAAACTATAAGAAATTTGTAAACCAATAAAAAAAGAATCACTTAAAAATATTAAGTAGATTAAAAGATATGAATTTTTCAAATCTGAAACTATTCTGTTAAAACATGAAAACGAAAATAAAGAAAACGGGCTAATGGCTATATAACCGGGCGAATATAACTAAACGGGTCCTAGTGGTTTTAAACCGAGTGGCTTCGGTTCAACTAAAACCCTAACTAAAATAAACTGAACTAACCGACAAAAACCGTTTATTTTAATAACATACTTTTCTGGGGAATTTAATCTATGCCACCGATAGATCGGACGGCGGCGTAGGTGTTCCACGATTTAACGGACGGCGACGGCGACGGCGTGCTCGGGCGGCGATGGTTCCGCGACCGGTGGTCGGGGCGTTATGGGACCTCCGCGAAAAGGGGCGGGAGCAGAGTCCGGGTGGGTCGGTGAGTCTGGGTGGCCGGGGTGGTGGGTGTTAATGGCGGCGCGGCGCTGGTGCTCGCGTCAAGCAGAAGGGAGGGGAGGGAGAGGTCGGGCGAGGGGCGGGGGGGGAACGGGTCGGTGGGGGTATTTATAGGGGAGGGGCACGACTTGGCGCGAGGGGCGATCGGGATCGGATGAGATCCCGAGATCGCGATCTCCGGCAGAAGCGGCGGCGGGTTGGCGGGCGAGGGAAGGTGACGGGGTGGGGTCCACTCATGTCCGAGTGAGGGGGAGAGAGGGATCGGGCGGCGACTCGTCCGGCGGGATTCGGGCGGCTGCCGGGCGTGGCTTGCGGTGGCGCGGGCCTGGCTGGTCATGCCATGGTGGCTCTCTATTGCCGCTATTTGGTCAAGCTTGGCTGGTTCTGCCTGCCGCTGGGGCTTTCTTTTTTCTATTTTTTTGAAATAAAAGAGAGAAAAACTATATAAAATATAAATATTTTATATAGGACATATATATCAAATGATCAAAAAAGATTTCCTACAACATGAACTATTTTTCAAGTTCAAATAAAATCTTCAAAAGTTACAAAACTCAAATAGTGTTGTTGTGGCAAATAAAATCCAACAAAAATCATTTTAAAATACAAAATTATTTCAAATTTATTTTCCCTAATTTTCCATAGAAGGAATCATTTTACCCTAATTTCCATTTATTTATTTTAGGAGAAAATAATTTGAAAAAAATCAAAATAAATCCCAAATTTGAAAGGGGTTTCAAGACACTTTCAAATGACTTTCAATTTGATTCTTTTAACTTCCAACTCATATTTCATATAATTGAAGAAGTCATTTTATCTTCCTCATGAAAATCATTGAGTTGCATAAAGCTTTGAATTTGAAGTATTCTCAAATGAAATTCAAATCTTTTCAAAACTCTTTTCATTTCAAATGGAAGAAGTCGTTCATCTTCACTCTAGGGTTTTGGTGTTGGAATGGAATTGAATTCATTGAGATCCAAAAAGGGCAAAGAGGAAGGTTTGGGAAAGTCATTTCATTCCCTCTCATTCAACTTTCAAAAGTTTCAAATTCCACTCAATTTCACTCAATCAATCAAACAAACAATCGCACAACAAGCATAGTTATTTATCTAATATAACATTCCAAAATTTAGAATTTTGGGATGTTACACTTGTCCTTTCTACAAAAGGATTGGGCCATCTTGCTACACCTTGTGTACTTTCATTACTTGTTACCCGTTATAAATTACCTTATCATAAAACTATCTCATATCGATAATTTCAAAGGTTTTGCAGAGAATACCTTGCTGAAAAACCGCTTATCATTTCCTTCCGCTTCCTCGTTGTCTTGACACTCTTACTTATTGAAAGGACTATGGTAGATCCCCTATACTTCGGGTCATCAAGACTTTTTTGGCGCCATATCGGGAGTGAAGCGCCTTTGGTAGGTGGAATTTGGTAAGGAAAATTTATATAGTGTGCTGAAATTTCATCGTCACTTGTTACTATGGAAAGTAATCCTTTGAGGGGCTTGTTCGGGTATCTTCACCCCCGACCAAGAGAGCAAAGAGTTGCTCCTCAACCTACTGAACCTACTGCAATTTTTACTTTGAAATTCCTTCGGTATGATAGAGAAACTGCTAGCTAATCCTTTTACAGAGATGGAACATTACATCCCGATTTGCACCTAATCTATGTGGATGAAGTTTGTGGATTATTTAAGCTTGCGTATGCTTGAGGATGTTATCAAGAAGAAGGTCTTCCTTTATCTTTGAAGGAGAGGCATTGACATGGTTTAGGCTATGTGATGATATGGGATCATGGAACTACAACCGATTGAAATTGGAATTTCATCAAGTTTTATCCTATGCATCTTGTTCATTGTGATCGTAATTATATATATAATTTTTGGCCTCAAGGAGAAAGCATCGCCAACCTTAGGGAGGCTTAAGTCAATGTTATATTCATGCCCCAATCACGAGCTCGCAAGAGAAATGATTATTCAAAAAATTATGCTCGACTTTCTCTCAATAATCGCTCCATGCTCGATACTTTTGTAATCGCATCTTTATGATGAAGACTATTGAATTCAAATGGGATTTATTGGAAAGAATTAAATGCAACTCTGAATATTGGGATCTCGACGGTTAAGGAGTCGTATAACACCTAAGTTTTATTGTGTTAAATCTTTTATGGATACCGATGTTTTCCGAGAATTTAGCACTAAATATGGACTTGACTCGAGATAGTAGCTTCTTTCTCGTGAATCCTTTGCTACTCATGTTGATCTCCTAAGGAGAAGTGGTTTAAATATAATCCTCCCACTGAAGTAAAAGTAGTTACACCTATTAAAGTTGAAGAAAATACTATCACTTATAATGATCTTGTTGTTCCTACTGCTTATATTGAGAAACCACCTTTCCCTGTTAGAATAAAGGATAATGCTAAAGCTTCAACTGTGGTCAACAAAAGTAATATTAGGACACCCAAACCCCGTGAGCAAATTAAAGTTGAACCTAGTATTGCTATGGTTAAAGATCTCTTGGTTGATAATATTGATGGGCATGTTATTTACTCAGAGGCAAAACCGCTAGAACTGCTGACTGATACTATAAATAAACATAGACTGTTGTAGGTATGCCTCCTGCTATTTCGTTAAAATAGGAGATCATTGTTATCATGGTTTATGATATGGTGCTAGTGCAAGTGCAATACTCATTCCTTATACAAAGAAATTATGTATGATATTGCACCTCGCTGAGATAGAAGAAATTGATGTTACAATTAAGCTTGCCAATAGAGATACTATTTCACCAAATGATTGTTAGAGATGTTGAAGTAAATGTGTGGGAAAGTTAAATATCCTCGCTGATTTTCTTGTTCTGGTTCCCCACAAGATAGCTTTGTCCCATTATATTTTAGTAGACCCTTCTTGAATAATCGTTAATGCTAGGATACACTACAAAAAAATACACTTCCGTGATGATACGTTTGTTGTTTGTCAGGTCATGTACATCCATGACGATTTTATGACGTAATCAAGATAGTCATACCGCGTATCATAGAAGTGTTCCATGACATTACCAAAATTATCATCACGGAAGTGTCCACTTCCATGACGATAAATAGCACGCTACGTATGCTTTTCGCCAAGGGTGACCGACACGCAGCATCCACCGTGAACGGAACACCGCTAAGCTTATGGGGTCGGGTTTTGGATCCGATAACCTTTAATTGCCCCGACCAATGGGGATTTTCCATGTAAAATCATCATTGGCGGAGGAAACACGGTCGGCACATCGCTGGGATGTATGTAATCCACCATTGACGGAAGGCGCTTATGATACGTCGACAGTGGCACGCCCAACAGAGGCCCATTCTCTGTGAAAAGCCGCCTGCTTGACTTGGTCAAAGGCGGGTCGCCCATGAAAAGCTCGGCAACGGCACTGTTCGTGATATAGCCCATTTACAGCCAAGCTAACCCGAGGCCCGTTATGTCTGAATTAGGCCCAAGAGCGCCATCCGGCCATCCAATATGATTCCAGCCTTGCCACTTCGCGCATGTATGGCCCATGACGCTCTTCGCCCATATGAGGCCCTATGTAACTTTTGGCCTATTAACGGCCGGTGGTGAAACCGCCCGTAATGAATAAAGGTATCACTTTACACCCATTAACGGCCCGTGGTGAAATCGCCCGTAATGAACAAAGGTATCACTTTATACCCATTAACGGCCCGTTATTCCGCTAATGCTTCCAGCCCATGTTATCTTTCGGCCTTCTCGTGAGCCCATTTATTCTTGGGCTCATTTCAAAGATTCGTTTACTTACGGTCCACATCGCTATTTTCGCCAGGGCCAAATTCAGCCCTGTGGTTACAATGGCCCGCTTGTGGTCCGTTAAAACGCTAATGCTTTCATAGCCATCAAATATGGCCTATTAACGATGGCCCGTTATGGTCGCCCATGAACGGATTTATTCCAACTCTAGCCCGCCACGGCCATAATGCGGTCTTTTTGGCCAATCGATCATACGGCCCGTATAAGGCCCATTGATGATATTGCCCGCAGAAGGCCTATTGTTTCTAGGGCCCATAGAAGGCCCATTGTTTCTACGGCCCGTAGAAGGCCCATCGCTTTCACGGCCAAGAGGAGGCCCAGTGTCACTACAAAGAATATTAGCCCATGGTTATTGTGGCCTAGTTTTAAAAATAGGTTATTGCAGCCACTAGCTAACCGCGGAAAAAGAACCGCAATGACTACAAGCAAACAAATAAACAAGACAACAAGGAAATAAATAAGCAAGCAACTAACGCTAGGTTATCACGGCTATTACACATATTACATCCATCGGGCATCAAAGTTCGCCACCAAAGGTAAATATAGGAACAAAGCAGCATATCATATACATCGGTTGTCAAAGTTGGCGCATCAACGCAAATAAACGCCGCAAAGCAAAACAAATCCAGAATCTGAAACCACTTCAAGATCTCAAGAAAAATATCCTGGTACCCATAATGTCGGCAAGATGCTTAGCAAGCTTATTAACTTTCTCTTGTTTGGTGCTTAAATCCTCCAAAGCTTGTTGTTGCACCGTAAAATATGCATGAATTCTCGCAGGACTTCTCACCCTTCAAATTCCGCTGCAAAGACATCTGATCGATGTCTTTCAACTTGAAGTTGAGACTCAAGAAGACAAACTGATTCAGGAGCGAGTTCAAGAGCTTGTGCCAAAAGAGTGGCCAAGAACTCTAACACTACATCAAGACAGACTTTGGGTTCCTCACCGTCAGCCAAGATAGTTTTTATCAGCTTTCTTGAGACCAACAGGATGTCTCACTATCTTGAACCTTATCTCGCATTACTTCCTTTACCATTGGATAATGCGGTATCGTTCTCCAATATTTTGTCCGCATTCTAAAAGAGAAACAAGGCATACATCACATGTTTACTATGTTGTATATGAAACTCATTTTGGTAAATGAGTTCAAGAGTAAAGTGGACAGATAACAACATGAAACAAACATATATCTATGTACCATGGTCACTTTATGGTCTATATCATTCTAGTTTTTGTTGCCAAATCAAGATAGAGACACAGCTCAAATAATATTTGTTCAAGACAAAGCGCAATAGACAGAATATAAGTGTGGGTAACTATAGAGCAATAACAACACTTGTAATGTGCATGACATGAGAACATAATCTGTTTATTCAATTGAAACTGAAATCAATATAGAGCAGGTTACAACAAAGAAACCAGCTTAAAGAAACAGGTTTAAAACATACCTTGTAACCATTGGAGTTTCAATTCCATCCTTCAAATTTGAAAATAGTTGGTATGAGTAAATACAAGAATGCAAGAGCAAAGGAGTATGAACCATAGCTACGTAACTCGACCTCGAGAACAAATCTTCTTCTTTTAAGCGTTGAGTTGGGATTCGAGTGGTGGTCCTCGTGCTTTGGGCAATCGCAGTTCCCTTTACTAACCGCCGTGTTTGGGTGCTCTGTGGTGGAGACGTGCTGTGTCAACTGGAATCGGGTTACTATCTCGCCGGGTTGGGGTTAGAAGGTGTAGCTGGTTTCGTCCAACTGGTAGGGGTACAATCTGCAAGAGTCTCATGTGTGGTGGATCTGGTCCTTGGGCAAGTACAACCGTGGTTCTATCTGCATCAACTGTAGCACTATATTTTCTCAAGACCGTGTTGTTACTCCTTAGATAACGCCATCACGCCTCCAATTCAAATGGCTGATAAACAAGAAAAGTAATTGAAAGTATAGACATTGTATGATAGACAGCAATGGATAGTGGGGAATAAAAGAGGGCATGAAATAATTCATATTTATGTTGTCTAACCAAACATGATAGCATGACACAATTTCACATATATGATGGCTAACTAAACAGATAGCATGACACAATTTCACATTATGATGGCTAACTAAAAAGATGGAAAGACATAGTTCAAAATATGAGACTATGTAAACATGATGACATGACATAACTATATAATGTGTTTATTAAATAGGTTGGCATGCCATAATTCACATACATTCATGGATAGAATGCCATAATTCAAAATATGATGACTGTAAACACTAAATGTGATGAGATGATATAACTATATGATGTCTTTATTAAATGGGTTGCCATGCCATAATTCAGATAGATGATGTATATGTACTATGTAAACATGATGGCATGATATAATTCAAATATATGATTTATATAGTAAGCAAGTAAGCAGATGGCAATCCATATATGATGTAAAAACTAAGCAATGCAAGACAACATGCATGACATGGGTAATATAACCCCGCCAAGTTTGAGCATAGACCTCGGGGAAATAGGAATGGTCATCAGATCCAATCCTCCTCCGAGGAGCTCTCAGAATCAGCAAGATGTCTGCTTCAGCAGTAGCATTGTTCCTTCCTCAATACCTTGTTTTCACTCCAGATACTTCCATCACCGCTTCAAATGGCTGATGCACAGAAGAATAGTTGAATATACAAACGTTGTTACAAATGGAACACGTAATACAAAAAAATGATAGCATGATATAATTCACATACATGATGATTGGCTAAACAACATGGCATTGCATAATTCATATATATAATGCCTTTGCAACAAGATAACATTATATAATTCATAGATATAATGTCTTGCAACAAGATGGCAATGCATAATTCATATATGGTAATTAGACACCGAATAGGTGGCATTCACACAAAGCATGTCTAAACTAATCAAATGACATAGCAATGCGAGACACCATACACACATATGAGCAACATAACCCTGCCAAGTTAGAGCATACACCTCGGGGAATAGGATGGTCATCTGCCTTTGAATCCTCCTCCGAGGAGCTATCCGTAACCAGCGAGATATGCGCTTCGCCGATAGCATAGTCTTCTCTCAAGACCTTGTTTTCACTCCGAATTTGCCATCACCGTGTCAAATGGCTGATGCACATGAAGAGCAGTTGAATGTACTAACATTGTTGACAAATGTAATATGTAACGAAAAAAGGATGGCCTGATATAATTTATATATAAGATGACTGCTAAGGGATGGCATTGCAAAATTCACATATATGATGCCTGGCTAAACAAGATGGCATTGCATAATTCACATAAACGATGAATAAACTAAACAGATGGCATTCACACAAAGGATGTCTAAACTAAGCAGATGACATATTTGATGTATAAAGTAAGCAATGCAAGACACCATATGCATGATATAACCAACATCAACATGCCAAGTTAGAGCGAAGACCTCGGGGTAAATAGGAGTTGTCTTCTCCTTCCTAATCCCCTCGTAACAGATATCTTCCTCTCGATTACAATCCAAATGCGTGGAGGGGGCTGCCTTTGCGCCTACCATGGAGCGATCGCCCCTGCATGAAATTTTATTGCCACACAAGGCTCGCTCTTTTGCTCTACATGTTCAGTTCCATTGTTTACAATAACTGTCATGCATAGGAATAAAACATAGTGAGATTATGTAAGGAGTGCATGCAAATCCAGAGTGATGGTAGCAACCTGTGGATAGACCCAAAACCAATAATAGCAGTGATAATGGCTTCAGCTTAAAAATACAGATAATGGCTTTTATCGCTTGTTTCCCACCCAACATGAAACTCATAGTAGACACCGGAGATTAACCGATAGTAGATAGATACTATTGATAGCGCCCCAATATGTACCCCACAACCATTTAAAAACTCAAGTTTGACCATTAGTTTGGAGCTGACTCGAGTCTAATCGGTGAACAGGACAATAAAGTAGCATGTAATATTGCGATGCATAACGAAGCAGTATTGACGAAGAGTGCGACCTCTCTTATGGACCCATGTAGTCCTCGAGGTCATCTACTCGGTTGATGATGGTAATGCAGTTTTCATGCCTGCCAGCAAGGGAAGAAGATCTGAGGCGGCGAAGATAGTTGGAGGCCGGATCCCTCATTGTGCTAGACCCTTCTGCGCTTGGAGCAGCTTGAGCTGGGTGGACGACGACGCAGCAGGAGGGACAAACCACGCAAGGTTTTTGACAACTATCTATAAGAGAAGTAATTTGTAAGGGCTCGCTTGAATTGGAGGATTCCAACAATGCAGGATAGGAAATAGACAGAATAGGATAGGAATGCACGGCAAAACAGAGAATTTAAAAACATGGATTTCTCGCCAATGTGGGTGTTTGATTCACAACAATTGGAAGATCACAGGATGCAAAGAAGCATGGTGAGATTAAGTCAAACCACAAGAAAATGTACGGTTATAATGCTATTATGCTACTATCTCTTAGTCTCATGCTTCATGAATAGGAATTTGAAAAGGAGGACAAGTGAAAATTAAAATTCCTACGTTTTCTCTTTCAAGGAGACACTAAAAGAACAAATCTGTGTGCTCAGTGGACAATATATATAACATGTAAGAGATGCAACAAGTGTACAACCTCTTTGGCAAAGCCATGTCGATCTCAGCGTGATTGGGTTGGCCGGTGAGGATGCTCCGCTGACTTTGCTGTCGGAGGAGGGGAAGAAGATCTTAGGCATCTAGAGATGGAGCCCGAGGTACCGCCTCGCTGTGATGGAGGGTTTCGCCGCTGGAGCAGCTCCGTGAGTTGTACGACGCCGAGGTCAAGCGGTGACAAGAGAGACAACGAACAACGTTAACCCGAGTGGAATTCTAATAGCATCTCCAATACATGACGAAAATACATAACCACAAAGTGCTAGATGTAAAATACATCAGCCGCCATCTCTCAACTTAATCGTCGAAATTGAACTTAATCACAAAACTGAACTTAACTATCAAAACTAAACTTAACTCGTCAAACTGAATTTTGCTGTCAAACCGAACGCACTAGCAAGGTGAGGCTACACGTCGATCGACCGACTTTTTCATCTCTCGTCACCGATTTTGCAGCCGTTGATATGAAATCAAGGGCCATGGTTCATCTTCAACCTCCACCCCGAGCCGCCACCACCACCGCCAAACAGCAGCCCCCGCCGTCGATCGGCGGTGCGCCGCCCGCCCATCCCGAAAACACTCCCCACCGCCGTCCGCCGCCTGCCATCCTCTAGCCCCCATGCCGAAGCTCTCCGGCGATCCCCACGCCACCGCTTCGCCAACGCCCCGCCACCGCCATGACCACCGCCCCATCCTGAACCCTAAGATAGATAGTGGGTACCTCTCCGCGAGCCCCTCCCTCGCCACGGCTGGTTCTTCCTTCACCCCAAGCAGCCCCCCACCCTTGAAAATCGATCGACCCAAAAGTCGATTCAATGATCAAGTGTAGCTAATCGAGCAGCATCGCAAGCGAGAGCAGCAGCGAGAGCAAGAGCAATAGCAAGATCGCAGTGCAGGGGACCGAGAGCAAGAGCAGAGAGCAGCGTGAGCGAGAGCTAAAGCAGCAGCTCCTACTATGTGGACGCCGCCGCCGAGGGAGCGACGCCGGAGGAAGTGGTCGGCGACGCCGCCATGGATGGAGCCGCTGCTGGTCGGCTCGGGACCAAGCGCCGCAACACCGTGAGATCGAATCAAGAAGAAAATGCGGCGATTAGTGTACAACCTCTTTGGTGGCGCCGATTAGGCCGCAGCTTCATCCGAGGAAACGGTGATGATGATGCTCTTCCGGTGGTGCAGTGAAGACGGCGGTGGGAATGGAGGTGGCACGAAGACGAGGGGAACGCCGGGCAGCTCCTTGGAGGTGGAGGACGGGTGGCTGAACCGGGGACGATGAGATCGACGACGGATCCTCATCCGTACGGTGGATGAGGGACGCCGAGGTGTTGCTGTGGACGACGCCGCGGGGAAGAGCTCGCTGGTGGCGGACGGAGCATGGTGTGGGGTTTCGCTGGTTTTTGCGGCCTCGTGTATGAATGGGTGGGCGGATGGGATGGCAGTGGGGAACCATGGCTTAGAGACGCGCTTGTCCAAATGTAGGTTTACGAAAGTACCCCCACCGATTTGAGGCGTTCTTTCGGTTCGTGGGTACCACGGGCATTTCGCATGTCGGGATTTCACAGAGGTGGAGTTTTCGCTTTGTAATTTCAGAATAGCAAGGCGCTGGTTGAGATGGAGGGAGTTGTCGGAGCACAACGAGACAAAGATATATCTTAAATATTTCGGCTAATAAGGCGCGGGTTGAAATTTCCGACAAGCCTAACGTACTCTACCAAATCAATGCGCACTACAAATGTCATTCAAAACTTTGAATTCATGTTATGTTCAATTAAAATATTTCGCCACGTGTATAATGCATGCAACCTACTACTCAAATGAACGCTTTAGTGCATTCCAAACGATATACTACCGCTTAATATGAACTAAATTTGAATTCGCTTTCTATTTGAATAAGATCTACAGAATGATTGTTGTGAAGTCAAAGCATTTGAATTCGCTTTCTGTTTTAATAAGATCTACAATCATCATTATTGTCAAGTTAAACCATCGCTTGTGTATTATCTTCACAACACACCACATGATTAGTCTCGAGTTACATATGAACTATGTGTACTATATGAACTCGAACTAGATTTTTGAATCCACTTTATTTTGATTTCAAATCACATTACATTTCTAGCTCTAGCTAGATCTTCATAATCTAAACCATGTCTCATATGTATAATGTGTTTATCACATTATGTATGGTGCCCCGCCTCTCACGCCTACAAGTATTTAGATGTGAGTTGCAAACACCACACATTACCACAAATTCAAATAAAATGTGAGAATGTTCAATATATAGTATTGTTTAGATTGTTCGATATTTAGTTGTAAGCTGCAAACGCCACACATTATCACAAATTCAAATAAATGTGAGATTGTTTGATGTATAGTATGGTTTAGATTGTTCGCATTTAGTTGTGAGTTGCAAACGCCATGCATTATCACATTATGGTATAACATGTGCAAAGCACGGTATCACCGCTATATTCATGCATGCAATGTTTAAAACACTATGATCTCCTATTCAAATATATGAATCCGCTTTCATATCAAATTATGATCTTTGTTAGTCTCTTACACCCACACAATCCTCTAACCTTGTAGCTACCACTAACTTTCTCTCTGCATGCACACACCCTCCTCGCCTCCCCCTCCCTCGCATTCTATCCACCGGCATATTCATTTTTTTTCTTTAGGTCATTTTCCCAGAGTCTCCACAACTCCTTTCCGACACACACCGATCGATAAACCTCTCCAATGATGCCTGCCTACAACATACACACACACCTTCAATCTCCTCCTTTATGTGTCCTTGCCTCGTGTCTCTCATACGGTCGACACACGTAAACTCTCGCCTCTTTTCATCGATCTCACAACCGCACACCTCCCCCTATCTAGCTAGTAGTTGGGCCTCTCGCACCACCTCCTAGCTCCATTCTCTCTGCTCATCCGCCTCGCTGGGCCTTATTTGCCTCTAACAAATGGACGACACCGACCGATCTCTCGCTATACATATAGCTAGCTAGGTCCTTATAACTCGCTTTTACCCACATGCCAATCGATCTACCTCATTAGTTGTGTCTCTCCCTTCCTCCAACAAACAACAATTGATCTAACGATCTAGTTAGGTTTGCTTACCAAACACATGGTTCCCTTCATCATCCATGGATGCGCCCCGACATATCTATCACGCATGTGCACACACGTAAACACATCCCCACTCTTATTGATAACATTGCAGTTCACCCTTAGTTTGTCTAGTAGGCCTCTCCCACCATCTTCGAGAAGCAACTCCATCACCCATCCAGCACTCTACCCCTCTCCCTCCCTCTCCCTCCCTCTCTCTCCTCTCTCTCTCTCTGTCCCATCATATTTCCCGCCCTTAGTTATGTATGGATGTCGACCGATCTCCTCAAGACATAGCTGGGTCTCTCCTTCTCAACACATATACGAAGTCGCTCTACCTCTATAGTTAGGCCTCCGCCACCCCTCCCCACCCCCCTCCCCCACACACATCGATACATCGAGCGCCTAGTCATGTCTCCCTGCCACACACAAACTTGACATGTGCCCTCTAACGCCCGTAGGCCACCGCCTATATCTTGACTTGCACACACACACAATTTGATGGCTCTTCATCGATCTCGCACCCACCCACTTGATCCTCTCTTCGACTCTATCGATAGCTATGGCCCTCCTCTCTTCTCGTGGATTGCCCGACCTCTATGTATGATATGGATAGGCTCCATTTCACACACATTGCATGCAAAATTTTGTTTGAGATGTCATCACACATATTCCCACAAATAAATCACGAAATCAACCCCCACCCCACCCCCACCCCCACCACAAAACAAAAAACACTCACGAACGCTGTTTGTATCTCTCACACACACCCACGTAGGTGGGGGACGCACGAAGAGAAGAGGTGCATGCACGACGCACGCATCCTGCCTCTTTCCCAACCACACCAGCATGGGTACACGGTGGAGCCTATTTCAGACGAAAAAGGCAGCCCACGTGGTAATTTGGCACGGTAATCGGTTGTCCACTTGGTGGAGGGAGGATCGCCTACCACGGGTGAACAAACAAATTGCACTTGACGTGTTATGTTAAAAAAAGAGGCAAACCATGGGGCCTACCTTAGAGGCAAGGCTCTATACACCGGAGTACTTTTGATGTGTCCCACAACTCGCAGAACGAGGAGAAGCTTGCTTAGCACGCTGCCTCCCGCCCACGGCGGCTGTGGCTCGCAGGATGAGGTGAAGCTTGCTCCGCCACACGCCCGCCTCCCGCCCATGCGCTGGTGGCTCGCAGGACGAGGAGAAAAATTTACTAATCCCTCCGCTTACTCCTCGTCCCTACTACCTTGGTTATAGAGATTATATCATATTGTTTGGAATATATATGTCCTTTAGTAGATTTCAATATGAACTACTAGTACATACTCCAAACACCGATGTATATAGACGTATTTTAGAGTGTAGATTCACTCATTTTGCTCGTGTAGCACTCTCCTCGCCTCGACCTCGCCCACGGGTGGACGTGCATCAATTCATTCGGCTCATATAGCCGTAACGATATATACTGCACTACCATTATTGCTCGATTTCAAGAGGCTAAGAGCCAATCGCAAGGTTAATATTTTGAGATGCCAAGCACAAGGTTATAGGAGAACGAGTAGTAGGTGCCGCCATTTATAAATAAAGTTTTTTTTTCTTCAAAGGCACGACGCAATATGATAGGTTCATATGGAGAGAAAAGGAAACCGCTCCACTATATACATAGTCGACGGGCCAGCCTACACGGTTGCTTGTCAAGGTTGCTTCTTCACACTCTCTCGCACAAAACGACTGTGGCCACATCTCTAACATCCCGCGGATCACGTCCGCTTGGGAAAGGGGTGGATGCTTAGTGTAGATGCGTGGCTGCCGCCGACGGGCGAAACCCACCGCCGGCACGTCCCGATCAGGGGTCCCCGCCGCTTCCTCACAAAGCCGTGAGGTTGCCTTCGCCCCTTGCTCACTGCCGCGACATGGGCAGTTGCCGCCTCCCGCCTCCTCCTCAAGGTTGAGCTACGCCCCTCGTGTACAACTCCCTTTACAGCCGGCTTGCACCATCGCCTCCAGCCTGCCCACATCACCCCTCGTGGATATTTCTACTTCTTTGCCCCGCACATACCTCTCACCGCTTCTACGTGATCAGTATTTGTGATGAGTTTATGTCTCATCAACTAGTCCCAGAATCTTATTCTAATCACGCTTCTTCAATTTCTTTGCCACATGGATGCTCATCTCGATTTTGGTGAAACTGCACAAAATGATCCGATGGTCAAAAGGTTGCAAACTTCATTTATTAGGAAGCTCGAACGCTGCAGAAAATTGAAGCCCTGGTCAGGTTCACGGTTCAAGGGCTAGGGACTGCATGGATCGCTTTTTTCTTTTAGTTGCTCTGCTCCAAAATAAGTGTCAACTTTAGTAGTAGTACAACTTTGTACTAAAGTTTGCACAAAGTTGAGACACTTATTTTGGAACGGAGGGAGTACATATTTGCTATGATCTGTCAATCATTGAGATGCAATAGCATGCATGTTAGTCTCCTTTGTATTTGATGAAATGTTGCAACGGGCAACCTTGGACGAAGATACATGTAATGTGTCGAAGCTTCATAGCATTGTACAAATTTATCTCATCGATAAATTACATTACGTATTATACTAGTACTTCTTCCGCTCCTAAATATAAGTCTTTGTAGAGATTTCACCATGAACCACATGCGGATGTATATAGATGCATTTTAAGTGTAGATTCATTCATTTTGTTCCGTATGTAGTGGAATCTCTACAAAGACTTATCTACTAGTAATAGCTAGCCCCACTACTAGGAATTCTCTATCCTCCTTGAGCCACATCATCAAAATTGATGTAGCCGTTAGATGAAGTAAATCAGTCCATAATAGCCGCCTGATCTAGACGTTGAGAGGTTCAAGACTAAGCCACATGCAAGCATGCAGAATACTGTGGCACATGCATGTGAGTGGGTTTTAAATCACATCAACATGTTCGCATGCAAGCATGCACCGTAGCATGCATGTAAGTGAGCTTTTAAGTCCCATTAACATGTCAAAAGAAAAATATAATCCCATTATGCAAGAGGAGTTGGCTGATCTTTTTCCTTATGGGATGATCTAAATGATGATGGGAGTTTATTTAGTTTGGCTACCACATTTGTCATGCGGTTATAGAGTTTTTTAGTTCTATGAAATCGATAATTTTATGCAGAGAGATATATCAAGTGTTCAAGGCAACGCTGGGACTCATCTAGTAATATTTAGGAACGGAGGGAGTACTATGTAAAGAGTTAGGTGTCGCACGGTGATAGTGTGAGGGGGGCCATGTAATCACTGAGCCTGCATGTTTTCACTGCTCTTGCACGCCTCCGCTGTAAGAATGGAGAAAATTGTAATCTAGTAGTAGTACCTCCTTTCGCCGAAAGCGTGGGACATCCAGCAGTCCTACCACCTCATTAATAAAGACCAATGAGCCATCAAATCACATAGACCCAGCAAGAAGTTGACGGACGGCAACCATCACTCTTGCGCCAAGGAGAGGTCGCGGTCCGCTTCTGCCCGGCATGAATGCGCACCGATTCTTTGAGCGGCGCCGACTGCTGGGCGGGAAGGCTGCTGGTGATGGAGGGGCTGGGGCCAGCTGGTCAGAGCGGGCGGGCAGCTGTCCGCATGTCCCTACGGACACGCCCGAAATGAGAGGATGCACCGACTCATGCTAAAATCATACACTACACAACATCTCTCTCAGAGGAGTAGGTCGATCTGTCGCCTCTCTAACACACACATGCTGTTAAACACACACACACACACATGCACACGCACGCACCTTGGTCCCGTTGCACCTTCTAACATGACTTATTACACCTAGACAGAGGGAGTAGTAAGTATATGAGATACGGTGGCACACCGACTTAAGTCGAATACAAGTGCCCAAATTTGTGTGCATGTTATAATAAGGATTCACTTAAAATAGTTCGTGAGCGTAACAGAGGGATCAATTGATAGTGTTCCCAGCAAAGAGTGAGATGTGTGAGGTAAGATACACCGCTGGCGCTTCTAATTTTTCTTATTAATTTGTTTGTTTCACCTCTAACTGGTGGGACCCAACGTACCACGTGGAGAGAGGTAAGGTGACTAAGGCTGCATTATTTCTCGCACCACTGTGGATAGTCTTACCACCAAAGCCACATGACACGATTATGATTGAAATCCCAATGACTCCTACACACACACAAAAAACATGGCATGCTTGTCACACTAATGCAGGAATGTATAAAGGTTATTTCCTCTCGCTGAACATAACGGAGGGTTGTGTAGCTGGTTAGCCTATTCGCCATCAAACTTGAGGTCTTGGGTTCGATAACTACACTTGAGCATAATTTGTGCCAGAGGATTCTTTGATGGTCAAAATGTTTTCTATGGTTTGCACGCCTCACACTCTCTCTCCAAAGATATATATATACACACACCGGAGCCTCAACGCTTGAAGTTGCTCTTCACACTCTCGCCTCTCCCACTGGAGCCTCACGCTTGAAGTTGCTTCTTCACACTCTCTCGCCTCTCCAGATCTAAACAAGACTTTGTTGGCCTCTCTCCCTCACAGCTGCTCAAAGAGCCGGCAGGATCCGTCTCACGGAAGGGAAGGAGGCTTAACACTGCCGCCGCCAGCCGAGGGACTACCGGCGCAGCTGTTCACTTTCCACCCAACAAGCGCTGGAGGGCTCCACCCTTCTTCTTCGCCGTCGTCCCTGCCGCCCACCAAACCATGCCCCAAGAACCTTAAGGTATAATTTACTTACTCCACATGCATTGCTCTAGCTGCATGTATACCATGAATCTAGGACGTGGTTCAAAGAGGAAAGGAGTGGGGAAAGTAGTGGAAAAGTTGTATATAGCATGAATCTAGGACGTGGTTCAAAGAGGAAATGAAGGGGGAAGTTGTATAGCATGAATCTAGGACATGGTTCAAAGAGGAAAGGAATGGGGAAAGTAGTGGGAAAGTTGTATCGCATAAATCTAGGACATGGTTCAAAGAGGAAAGGAAGGGGAAAGTACTAGTTGAAAAGGAAAGGAAGGGACAATGTCAGAGAGTTTGAGCAGAACTAGATTTGCTGCGCACATAGGAAAGGTGTCTAAAGATAACAAAACTGGGACCAACACAAATATGCTCCTTGGTTGTTTGTTCTTTGTTGCAACAGATTGTGCATGACCACAAGATATCGGTAGATGCACATGGTGCCAAAAGGCCCATGTCTCAGGCAAAACTGGGACCAACACAAATATGCTCCTGGTTGTTTGTTCTTTGTTGCAACAGATTGTGCATGACCACAAGACATCGGTAGATGCACATGGTGCAAAAGGCCCACCGCCCCGCAACTCATTAGCTGTTGTTAATCTAAGGCCCTGCTTTGGTTAAAACTCCCTAGTCCCTACCGCTTGGTTCCGTGGACTAAACATGGACTAGAGGTTATTAAATAACATGCTAAAAGACCATGTTACCCTAGTAATGAACTAATAGAGACAAGGTGCGATGCGTGGCAGGCAACTGTTGAAAAGTCCCAAAAGACTCCTCGGGTCTTCTTTCTTTAGTCCCAAATGCCCACTTTTAGTCCCTAAAGTCCCTCCTGTTTGGTTTAGATGGGACCGACACGGAGTTTTTTAGTCCCTACACCAAAATGTCCCTGTAAACAAACACCTCTAATAATGCCACTGAAAATTGATGTAATGCCACAGCTTAAAAGCAAATTACATGTTTAACTAATTTTATTGTTAATATAATCTCTATGTTAATATTAATCAATGCCACCGCTTGAGAAATGCTACTGCTTTGCTTTCTTTCCCATTTAGATAAGGTAGATGCTTCTTTTTGTTGGCTTCGTGTCATCCACCGCTATTGACCACTAATTGTTTCATTTGCACCTCTCGTAAACAGGTTATCTATTTCATTGTTGTTATTGTGACCTTTTGTTGCACTCGCACAAAACACTTTTGTTTTAAGAGTGTTTTGTGAAGTTCAACCAAAATGTCACAATCGACAATGTTGCTTGATTGCTTGATCTTAGTGGAACTGCACAAGAGGAGATCTTACTTCCTATCCGCTAAGGCTTAATTTGGTTCAGATCTTCTTCTTGTGAGTTGTTTGAATTCGCATCATGAGAGGTCAAGATTAGCCTTCTTTCACATGATTATGCAGGTGCTTTCATATGTTGTGCTACTTGTACGATAATGTTGCTTGATTTTAGTGAACGCATAAATGGAGACAAGACTTCCAATCAGATGTGCAACCGTAATATCCCATTGAGGTAAGATAAGGATATTTCACAACCGCTGGCCTCAGATTTTGCCACTTTCATCGAAAATTAAGTTTAGTACTATACTTGTGCTCCTAATTGACATGCCAAATCTTACATTGAAGGCTAAGCTTGTCTGTTATTGAACCAAGTGATGAAGGGAAGAACAAGCGGAAGAAAAACAAAATCAACTCCCGTGCTGTAATGAAGCAATCGAACTGTGATGACACAAGTAATGATATATTTTGCATCTTAATTTATTGCTATGGCTGGAACGAGCAATTGTTTTGCCACCGATTTGATGCCACTCTTAATGTAATATGTAATTATCTCTACTTGTGCAAACAGGGATCTTCTTTGAAGATACCATATATTTTAGTGGAACTGCACAAGAAGATGTTGGAAACATTAAACTAATTCGAGGAGTACATAGTAAGCATGGCTACCATCGAGATAGCAAATGATGGTTCCGAGAAGTGCTTCATCTGTATGCTCTACACAATAAGCCTCCGACAAAGGTTGGTACTCGCCACTGATTTCATCCATATGATTGAGCTTTGTCATCTCTATTGGTGTTGTGCTACCGTTTAGATACCGCCATGAAAAAGTGGTATCATCCTTGAGAAGTGCTTCATCCGTGCGGTTTTCAATATTTCCTTTCCTTTTTTCGAGCAAACAGGATGCTAGCATTTAGTAGTCCTCTTGTCTTTCATAACAGGATCATCTTCCTCTCAAGAAGAATATGGAGTACGTGAAGTGACTAGTTCCGATTATGCCAGATGAAGAAGCCGATCTATCTTCTCATCGTAAGGAGCAGCTTGAAGGATGGTTACATTACTCCCCACAAGACCAAACTAACTTAAGCTCGTAAGGACCGACAAATCTCCATTTTTTGCTGTGATGCGCGAGTACAATTTTGTTCTAGGATTCTTTCTGGTGAGTTCCATTTTTCTAAAAGTGTGCTCTACATGGACCATGTATGTGTCTGTTGAAACTGTCAATTCATAGTACAGTTTGCTTTATACTAATCACTTTTTTGTATTTGTGCAAACAGGGGTGCTCAGCTTGATTTCAATGGGAACCGCACAAAATGTTTATGAATACATCGAATCATTCATTACCACCACAAGTAAGGAGGTACCGATAAGTTCAAGGCGTTGCAACATATAAGGGCGAAATCATACAAGCTACGCGCGAATTTGGTTGATTTTGGTGGAACTGCACAAAAAGAACTACTGGTTTATTTAGCACGAGGTGCCATGTTAATGTCCAAACTGATGGCAAACCCTGCCCATTCCACAATCGTAGGCATTTGATATTTTGGAATGGGACAACCTAGTCAAATTTTGCTCATTGATTTTAGCAAGACATGCGATTAATATTTTTGAATGGAACGCCCTTTGCTGTCAGTAGCATCGATCAATTTTTTCTTTATTCTTTAGTTGTGAAGTAAATATTGCCTCTGACATGTGAGTCACTGAGATGCATAATCATCGATTTTTTGAATGTTCTCTATGAATTTCCAGGCCTATGTGTTTGATTGCAATGTACAGAAACGCTAAAAAGCTGCTCAAACTCTTTGTACTCCTTCTGTTCCTTTTTACTTCACACATTGTGAAAGTGCATACTTTTTGTATAAGATTGGTCAAAGTAGAGATACTTTGACCGCAGACAAAACTTGTATGCGACTAGAAAGGACCGGAGGGAGTACATGTGAAATCATGCAAACGAGGTGATCACCCCGAATAATGCCAAGACGTATTGTTTTGCATGTTCATCCAATGCCGTTGATACAGGAATTTAACTAATCAAATAAATTCATTCATACACGGTCGGATTTCATATAAACATGTCGGATTTCATTACATTTCATACATTCTTCAACTAAAAAGGTGCGCTGGAGGTATAATTAATTAACCGGTTACCCACTGTGTCCCGCCGAGCCAACAGAAAGCTAAGGATTTATCCGCAGTAGCAAATATGAATCGACATGTGGCCTGTTGGGCCCATGTGTCACCAGCCAACCGCACCAGCAGCTAAGTAGAAGCAGCGTTTTTCTCCAAAGACAGTCTCTTCGACTCGACGTCCGCCGCCAAGAAGCTAACCGCCGTTAATGGTCAACCCGCTTAGCTTGGCTTCAACCGAGGGTAGCAGCGGTGGCCTTACTTGGACCGAGAGCGCGCGACCTACCGTGTTCTACTTCTTCCTCGCTTCGGTGGCGCGGCTCGCAAGCGGGCGGGCCTCGCCGGAGCTCGGCGCGAGCCAGCGATGTCCTCTCGCTGCCGGGCGGGCGGCGCCAACAGAGCGGTGGAAATCCTCCCCACGTTGCCGGTAGGGTGGGGCCTCGGCTGAGCCGGGCGATGTCCTCCGCCTCGTTGGTTGGCGGGGGGGCTCGGCGGAGCCGGGCGTGTCCTTTGCCTGTGTTGGCGCCAAGGCTCGTGGAGCAGGGCGCTGCCGACGCCAGCGGAGCGGGACTCGCTCGAGCCGGCATTGTCCTCCGCCTCGCCCTCGGTCTCGCCAAACAGCACTCGCCCGCTTATCGCCTCTTTGCTAGCTCTTTGTAGGCGGTCGCAGCCCCGCCACCTGCATGCGGTACCGCCAGCCGAGGCGGCCCTTGCAGTGTGAGCGGCACGAGTCGAGCAACGCTTTCTCCGCTACTCTCACAGTGATCTGCTCTCCGCCGCAGTGCTCCCTGGAGGAGATGGTGGTTGTAGGCGGCGCTGCCCGCGCCTCGGAACTGCTCTCACGATCTGCCTCACCCGTCCATATATTGGGCACGGGCCTCGCCGATGGTCATAGTGCAATGCACCGCGAGGATGGTGCGAGGAGGGGTTGGCGCCGGATCATCGACTACCATGTTCTCCATTGGGACGACGCTGCCCTCCGCTGCTCGCCGCCAGCCGGTCGGCAGAATGGCTGCCATCTCTTGTGGTCCGCCATTCGCCTGTCTCAAGAGCGCTAGAGCGCGAGGAAGCCATGGTGGGCAGTAGGGTGGGATAGAGAAAGGAACGGATGCGGATGATCGCGGCTATGGCCGGCGCAACAATTTATATAGCAATGGTGGGCGGCGGAGGGACGGACGTGGCGCCGGAGTAGCCGCCGCAACCGCAGATCATTAATGTGGGCGGCAATGGATGGACGGACGACACTTGTGTCGCTTGAAGGCGGAGCAATCGCCTCGCACCGAAGCGGGCGGGCGCGCTTAACTGCTTGGAAGCGGGCGCAGGAGATGACTTTACTTGGAGAGGATGACAATGGGGACCCACCAGGTCCATAGCCTCACGTATGCAAGTGCCTCCTTATTATATATGTATATATAAAACTATAATTTATTTTGCTTCCTCCTGGTTCACTGACATCACGGCCCCATTGTCAACCTATGTACTCCCTCCTTTCCGGATTATAGGGCTTATCTTAAAATTTTAGTTTTTCCATTTTATAAGGCTCAATTTGGTTGTTCTCCATCACATGTTCAGATTCCAAGGTTCATTAAATCATTGCATGCAAGTATTCAGAGAAAATTGATCATTGCATGTAATTCATGCATGCATGCATTGCAATTAATGCATTGGTAAACATACTTTTTTGAGGAAAACACGAGCATTAATTAGGTGCTTTTGCAAACTACAAAAAATATTCCAGCACTCACTATCTACCTTGGTTGGTGAGATTTTTGAATTGATCCTTATAAACCGGAAATGAGGGAGTAGTAGTCAATAAACGAGAGAATTGCACAAGAAGAGGCCGACGGTTGGGACCAAGCAGCTCGAGCAGTATTTGTGTTTCTGAGGTGTGAGCACTGCAGAGTTTTTCGATGTTTAGCCCAGATATTAATTTTTCTCTCCAACAACAACGAAAACATCGCTATGGTATTAATCATGGGCTGTGGCCCGCCTAGCCCAAGCCGATATCAAACCCAAATATTAATTTTTTCAAGCTGAAAATGGCTAGCCCAGCTATACTTTTTTAGGAATACCTGCAAGGTCAAGTTGTTATTCTCCTCTCACTGGGCTGCAATTTTTCCTAGGAGGGATGCATTAGGCTTAACAAGAAAATGGGCTTTAAGAAATAATAAATGGGATATAATTATAAAACTCGGCAAGAATTATAAAAAATGCACCAAAAACATGATTACTTTATAAAATATTATTTTGGATATTGAAAATTTTAATTTCATTAATTGTTGCGAGCGCAATGTTTCGTTGATTTTTACGTAATATAAATTTATATTGAAATTGTATTTAATCTGACTAGAAATTAAATATTTCAGATCCCATCAAAATGTGGGAAATTTTATTGAATTCTGTTTTGAACGGTTGGTTGAAATGGGCTGTACTTTTAACAAACTCAAATGGGCTGTAGTAAATTCCATTAGAATTCAAAATGGGCTACACATTCTTACAAATATCAAATGGGCTATAAGTTCTCTCTCACACACTTCTGCCTTACTAAGTTGACGCGTCCCTAAAAAACAGAGTTGACGCAGATGCAAGGCTTTGTCAACTTATAGTCAACACACGGTTCTAGCAGAAGAAGGGTCGTTGGATGTCTATCCAACGGATCCCGTGCTTCTTCTTCAATCTCGGATATTCTAGCTTCACCCGCCCAAAAAATGATTCCTCCCCCTGACATCCGGGGCGCACCGCTTAGGAAGCTGACTGGGCCTACTAAGTTGACGCATCAACGCTTTGTCAACTTAGTCAATATAAACGATTCTAGCTGCAAGGACTGTGAAGATGTCCATCCAACGATCGCTGTGCTTCTTCAACCTCTAGTCTTCTTGCTCCACCGCCAAAGCAACGCCGGTCGTGCCGCCGCTTCCTGCCCTCCTGTGGTCGGGTCAGGCCACGGGAGGCCTCACCGCCTCTACTACTCCCACCGCCGTGCCATCCTCCACTCACCCACACCCTCGTTATTCCGCTGGGCGACGACAACAGCAGCCGAACTCAGAACCATCGATTCTCTCGCAGGTGCATCCGCGCCGCCTTTTCCTCGCCCGCCGCCCCTTCCTAGGTCTCGCCGCCCACCGCCTGGTGCTTCGCGCAGCGTGGTCAACGTGGTCAAGGAACGACTTTCTATCGGACGTGGATCTGACGCGGAGAGGCCGATACCGGGTCCACGGCAGCCGCAAGGAAGTGCCTCCTTATTACGCGCAAAATAATTATTCCTCCACTGCATAGCGGGACCCACCGGACGGGCCACCGATTTCGTGAAAAATGATTCGCCGATCGCCGGGTCCCACGAGCTACATCTTCACACGCAAGGAAGTGCATCCAAAAAATGATTCGCCGACCATCGGGACCCACCAGCTACATCTTCGCACGCAAGGAAGTGCGCTCAAAAACGATTCACCCCGACCGCCGACCCACCACTACACCTTCGCACGCAAGGAAGTGCGCGGGCAAAAACGATTCATTCTCTCGACCGCTGGGACCCAAAGAGTTACACCTTCGCACGCAAGGAAGTGCGCCCGCAAAAAAACAAAACGATTCGCCCCGACCGCTGGGACCCACCAGCCACATCTTCGCAGTAAGGAAGTGCCCGGCTACCGACCCACTGGTCGGGCGGTACGAGCATTGTCATTCTGGTCGCGAACGCAGTATGTACATACCGGTCGGCGTAGGCACGACGCAGTCGTAGTAGAGGCGCCGCGACGCGTCGTAGTAGAGGCGCCGCACGTAGCATGTACACATACGCATAAAGGGTGGTGCAAGAAAGAAAATACGCCATGTATGTGTACATACGGGCAGGGTCTCAACGCCTACTCGCAGCATATGTACCGCCAGGCTCGTGTACATGGCTGGGTCGGAACGGAGAAACAGCGCCGCTGCCGTGTTCATGGCGAGGCAACGGAATGCGTCGTGTTCATGGGGAGGCAACGGAATGCGTCGTGTTCATGGGGAGGCAACAGAATGCGTCGTGTTCATGGGGAGGCAACGGAATGCATCTTGTTCATCGGGAGGCAACGGAATGCGTTGTGTTCATCGGGAGGCAATGGAACGCGTGGGAGCCAACCGGCTGGGTCGGAACGGAATGCATGGTCGTGTTCATCGGGAGGGCTTGGACGGAACAGCGATGGAAACGAGGTTCGCGTATCAGAGAACGGAGGAAACAGACCTCCCACGGTCGAAACGGGGTCCTTTTTGATCGGGAGGGTGTGGCGATCGCAAAACGGAAGGAAACGGACCTCCCACGCCAAACGGGGTCCTGTTGATCGGGAGGGTGTGGTGTACCACAAACGGATTTAAACGGACTCCTCCTACGGCCGATATAGGGGTCCTGTTCATCGGGAGGGTGTGGCGATCGCAAAACGGACTCCACGGATACCGCTCATCTCCACCATCGACCTCCCGCAGCTCCACGGGCTACCGCCGACCTCCTCCACCTCCACAGTTCGCTCATCCAAATTTCCACCGCACGCTACTCCACCGCCATCGCTCAACCACCCTCCACCGCTTCATCGCTGATCCAGCCTCCACACCACGGGTCCTGTTTAACCACCCCTCCACGGGCACCCCTCCACCATCTATCGCTCATCCAGCCCTCCACACCACGGGTCCTGTTCATCCAGAGGCAACGCCACCGCCATCGCTCATCCAAAGCCCCCAAAACGCCATTGTTCATCCCAGAGGCAGATCGATCGACTTCGCTAGCAGTAGTAGCGGCGAATCGCCGATCGGGTTCGCCAATAGCCATCGATCGAACGCCGGGTTCAAGAACGCCAGTAGTCCGCAGCGGCAATCGCTAGTTCGCTAGAGCCCAACGCCGCCGGGTTCGGGCGAGCCAACGCCGCACACACGCCACAGACGGTACGAGAGAACGCATCGCCGCCGCACCCGACCTCCCACCGTGAATCGAACTCCTCAAAATTTTCGCCTCGCTTCTACCATGATTTTTCCATCATGGACGGCCCAAAGAATGTCATGCAGCTGCGCCTCCGCCCGCCCAGTGATGAAAAGCCCATTTTCTCGTCATGACTTTTTGTCATAGAAGTAGGAGCCCACCACATCTATGATGATACCGGTTTTGTCACAATTATCGCTATAGAAGTGTCATATGTATGACAGAATTTTTTTCATTCGCCCAAAATGTCACGGATGTGTCTTTTTTTTGTAGTGATAGATCATGAAAATGATGTTGTTACTATTGGTTTGGGGCATTAGTCCCACTCTATGCCAAAGACAAAATAAAATTGGAGCAAGACGCTAAACCAGCTTGTTGATCACCAACCACGAAGTTAAATTCTAAGATGAAAGAAGTGGTAAGGAAAGAAATACTAAAGCTTCGAGAGGCGTATAATTTATCCCGCTGTCGTATAGTCGCGGGTAAGTCCTGTCCATTGTGTCCCTAAGAAGGGAGGTATTATTGTTGTTCCTAATGATAAAGATGAATTGATCCCACAAAGAGTTATTACAGGTTATAGAATGGTAATTTATTTCCGCAAATTAAATAAAGCTACTAAAAAGGATCATTACCCTTTACCTTTTATTGATCAAATGCTAGAAAGATTATCCAAACATACACATTTTTGCTTTCTAGATGGTTATTCTGGTTTCTCTCAAATACCGATGTCAAAAGAGGATCAAGAAAAGACCACTTTACTTGCCCTTTCACATTTTTTTGCTTATAGATGTATGCCTTTGGTTTATGTAATGCACCTGCTACCTTTCAAACATGCATGATGGCTATATTCTCTCGATTTTTGTGAAAAGATTGTTGAGGTTTTCATGGATGATTTCGCTTATGGAACTTCTTTTGATGATTGCTTGAGCAACCTTGATCGAGTTTTGTAGAGATGTGAAGAAACTAATCTTGTCTTGAATTGGGAGAAGTGCCACTTTATGGTTAATTAAGGTATTCTCTTGGGACATAAAATTTCTGAAAGAGGTATTGAAGTTTACAAAGCTAAAGTTGATGCTATTGAAAAGATGCCGTGTCCAAAGGACATTAAAGGTATAAGAAGTTTCCTTGGTCATGCCGGTTTTTATAGGAGGTTCATTATGGACTTCTCCAAAATCTCTAGGCCTCTGACTAATCTCTTACAAACAGATATTCCTTTATCTTTGATGATGATTATGTTGAAGCATTTGAAATACTTAAGAAAGCATTGATTTCGCACCTATTGTTCAGCCACTTGATTGAATTTGCCTTTGAAATTATGTGTGATGCTACCGATTATGTCAGAGGTGCTGTTCTAGGGCAAAGAGTTGATAAGAAATTAAATGTTATTCAATATGCTAGTAAAACTCTAGACAATGCCCAGAGAAATTATGCTACTACTGAAAAAAAATTGCGCTTGTTTTTGCTTGTGATAAGTCCGCATCTTACATTGTTGATTCTAAAGTAACTGCTCACACTAATCATGCTGCTAATAAATATCTTATGGAAAAGAAAGATGCTAAACCTAGACTTATTAGATGGGTTCTCTTGCTACAAGAATTTGACTTGCATATTATTGATAGAAAGGGAGCTGAGAACCCTGCTGCGTATAACTTGTCAGGTTAGAGAATGTTCTTGATGACCCACTACCTATTGATGATAGTTTTCCGTGAACAATTAGCTGTCATAAATGCTTCTCGATCGCTTCCTTGGTATGCTGATTATGCTAATTACATTGTTGCCAAATTTACACCACCTAGTTTCACATACCAAAGAAAAGAAAAGTTTTTCTATGATTTAAGACATTACTTCAGTGGATGACCCACACCTTTATAAAGAAGGAGTAGATGATGTTATTAGACGCTGTATACCCGAGCATGAACAGAATGCAGATCTCACGCAAGTGTCACCCCAAGCTTATGGAGGACACCACGATGGAGATAGAACTACGCATAAGGTATTGCAATCCGTTTTTATTGGCCTACTCTCTTCAAAGATGCCCGTAAGGTTGTCTTGTGTTGTGATGAATGTCAAAGAATTGGTAATATTAGTGTCGGGAAGTTGATCAGAACTCACTTAACACCTATGGGACCGGCGGACCGAGTCCCTTTCGTTCGGTGGGGGGCGGAGATTGCACGAAGAGCAGATCGAGGCGAAACACACGAGCAGTTTACCCAGCTTTGGAGCTCTCCGGAGAGATAATACTCCTACTACTGCTTGTCTGATTGTATTCTTGCTAGGGAGCACAGAGAGCTACAAAACCTAGCGTGAGTGTCTCTAGTTTCGAATGAGTCGAACCGACCCCCCACGCTATGCATGGGCCTCCTTTATAGGCTAAAGGGGTCACCAACAGTGGCAACGAGACAAGGGCAAAACGGGAAAATGAGTTGCGGTTGGTACAGCACTTTGTACAAAGGTATTCTACCTAACTCGACGGCAAGGGACAAAGCATTAAATGCACGCCCATGTCGCCTAAACAAAGGCAGAAAGGACTGTGTGGGCGCCACCGCTACACGATGGCACTGGCCATTGCCGCTCACCGCTGTTTCCCGCTGGTCAAGACAGCCTCTTGACACGCCGCTACCGAATGGTCCCATGGCGGCTATCGCTGGTGGATGAGCCGGAGCGAGATGAAGAGTGGTGCTCGCAAGGGCAAGCGCCTTTGCCGCTGCTGAATCTCGCCGCCCCGAAGCTTGTCGCCATCGAGGCCTTCCCGCAAGCTCCTCTGCCGGGTCTTGTCTTCGCGGTGCCTTGAGTGGCCTACCCGCAAGCTCCTCTTGCCGGGCCTTTGTCTTCTTGGCTTAAATACTTTGTTCTTGAATGGCTCCAAAGGAACCATGGAGGACCTTGGTCACTAGGCAAGCCTTGCCGCTGGTGTTGTGAATCGCTCGGCACGAAGTTCGGGATACTAGGGTACCTCTACTTAGTACACCGACAGAGCTCCCGCGCCGAAGGCCATAATACACACGGTGCCGAAGCGCTGTTGGGCTGTGCCCAAAATAAAGGTAACGGCACGCTGGCTAGATCACGCCAGAATTCTGTTCCGGACTCCACCACGCCCCCACTTAACAAGACACGCCGAACGTGGCGCGCCGGGAGAGATCGGGGCTTTTAATTGAAAAGCGGAACGCCCGCTCTCTCCCTCCTTATAAACAGGGGAAACAGGGCAGGTTGCCCACCTCGCCATTTGTCTGTCCCATTCGAAACCACCGCCGCCCCTTCTTCTTCTAGTTCAAGAGAGCGGCGCCCGCCTTCATCGCCACCAAATACACCATCAACGCCCGCCGTCTCTCCACCACCTCCGCCATGGCACCGAAAGCCGACAAGGGAAGGGCGGAAGTCGCCGAGGCGCAGCGCTCGCGGGCGCCATGGAAGGAGCGGGTTATCTTCCCCTCACCGACGCAGCGAGCTGAGGGAGGGCTACTACCTCTTCGGTCGACGGAGACGCGAGCGATCCGCAAGACGAAGGTACTCTCACCGCCAGATAAAATTGGTTCCGAGCGGGTACCCTTCTTCACGCTTTTTTATTGTGGCTCTGCCCGCTTCTTTCTGAATTCTTCTGCGATATCATGAACACCTACGGGCTTCGCCTCCTTGATTTCACCGCCAATGTTGTCTCGACCATGGCAGTTTTCGACACCTTGCGAAAACTTTGTCGGAGTCCACCCAAACGTAGCCCTCCTCCGCCACTTCTTCATGCCCCGCCGAGAGAGGAGAGCCACTTGCCGGAGGGATTGCTTGGATCTCTGTGATCGGCAAGAAAGAAGTTTATCTCGAAGGAGAGCTCCGCAGCAAGTGGGAGGAGTGGAGAGCCGATTGGTGTTGGATCGCTAGGAGAACCCGCAGCCTTTCATCGCCCAGCCAAACTCCCGTAGTGCGCGGCAACGATTGGAGCAACTTGGCGCCGGAGGATGCTTGGTTGAAGATTGTCGTGACCGGATCTTGCGCCTCGTGCTTGCCGGATTCATCAGAGGCGCCTGCTGGCGCTAGATTTTCTTCGCCACAGACGCTTCCCTTGCAGGAGAGGAGGAGACCTGCTTGGGAGTTCCAAAATGCGGCGGATATCGCGAGGCTGCGCCGGGCCTCAACTGGAATTTCACCGCCTTGGAGTTGGATGCGATGTTGCCGAGCAGTTCAAGCATCGACCCCGATCACCCCGAGTGGTTTAGGTTGCCGAGGGAGTCGCCCCATTGTGCAACAACTTCGCCGACCGCATCCGCGCTTATGATGCCGCAGCGACTCGATGGGATCGCTCCAACTCGGCAAGAGCTCGCGGACGACGCCAGGCGGCAGTTCTTGACAACTTGAAGAAGTGCCGATCCGCCTGACGAGCAGAAGGGCTCACCCGTGACACTACCGACGACGAGATGCAACGATTGCCACGAGGTTGGAGGAGGCGGCAGCAGCAGCTGACCGCTGGCGACCGGGTTCACTGTGGAGGAGGCAGAGGCAGCAGAGGCGGCAAGCCTTGCCGACGAGAGGAGCTTGCCGGGCGAGGAGGAGCAGGCCGAGCCCGGTTGAGCCGAGCGAAGTCCGCCGAGGGCGCCTCCACACCTTCAAGTAGCTTGTCGCGAAGCGGAGCCCACAGCTCCACCAAGAAGGCGCTCTCCGCAAGGCCGGGAAGTGACGGGCGACAGACGGGCTAACAGCCACAACGCTGCAAGGCGACGCTCTCCACTCATTAGTAAGCACTGCTGAGCACCCCACACCGCTGCAATAACCGAGGCGGATCCTCTCAGCCACCGCTGCCACCCCCGCCAAGAGGTCAAGAGAACTCACCTCCGCCTCTTCGCACCGGAGGCGAGCTGATTTGATCTCTCCGCCAGCTCCGACGAGGAAGAAGAAGAAGAGTAAGCTTTATGTCAGTGCTTGTATTTCTTCAATTTGGTTGCTTTGTCTTGTATCCGATTTGTTTCATTCTCAACTCTTCCTTTTCGTGACGCCGCCCAGAGAGTGTCGAAGAGAGCCAAGACCTCGGTGGTTGTCATCGAGGATGATCCCCGCGGGTACAGGAGGCGCTGGCCCGAGACCCCCTTTGTCGGACCCGGCAACTCCTTCCTCAAAGCAGCCCCCAAGACAGCCCCGCAACCAGTAAGTATATGGTTTACTTCTACGGTTAGGGTGCATGGGTGCTCCTTCTTTGCCGATATCTCGACTTGTTGATTTGTGTAGGAGCAGAGCAGCCTCATCGGAGTGCCCGGAATCCGCCCCAAATACCATCCGCTTCACTTCACCGCCAAGGGAGGATTCTCCGCAAGGAGCCGCCTCCCGCAATAGAGACTTCTCCGCAAGAAGGGACAGCACCAAGGATCCTCCGTGGTCGAGACCATGGCTGCAGATCCCATCGCAGTAACCTCTTGCTTGAAAATTTCCCTTGGGTTCTTTTTTCTTCTGTTCTTCTTTTTCAACATTTGCTCGACCGTTTTTCTTTTTCGGTCGCCGATCCATCCGCCGCAGAGCCGATGGAGACCGAGGTCGCCGGGCGAGAGGGTGCGCTGGCAACACCGACGACGCCGCCACCATGGAGGAAGAGGTCCGGCGCTGATGGGTCCGCTGCAGAAGAGGCCGCCAAGGCTGCCGCCAGCAGGCCGGGCGAGGGTCTGGGATCGACCGACGACCTCGAGGCCGCAGGAGCGCCAGCGCCACGCCGATCGCCGATCCCTCCGCCATCGTGCAGCCAGTCAGTTCAAGAGCCCCAGCCGCGCTTATCTCAAGGCCGGGCGATGGCATCTTCTATCAAGCTCCCCGGCCTCGAAGCCCAGGGCCGCCGGTCAAGGAGACCTTCGACGGAGAGCTGCTCGCTTCCGCTGGTTGACGCTGGTGGATGCGCCAGACAGCAGCAGCGGCGAAGTTCGAGGAGGAGCAACTGTCAAGAAGCGTTATCGCCTACCGCTACCGACAAGCCAAGTTGGAGTCCCGGGAAGCACTTGTCGCGAGGCGGAGCAGTATGGAGAAGCGCAGAAGAGCTCCGGCGCCAACCAAGAAGCTCTCCGAACGTGAGCGTAAGAGCGGAGCGACTGAAGAGCGCGACAGCCTTCATCCTTGAGAAGGCCGAGGTCGAGGAGCAGCAACGGCTTGTCAGCCGAGAAGCTATCTCTGCAAGAAGGCGAAGTTGGCGCAGTTGGAAGATCAATCTTGACAGCTATGAGGAAGAGCTGACTGCTACTGAAAGCAATCAATTGGCGGAGCTCTCAAGGAAGCAAAGATGCTGCCGCAACTGCCGAGGCCGCCAAGAAAGAGTTGGAGACAAAGGTGACGCAGCCGGAGGCCACTCTCAAGAAGAGCGGCGAGGAGCTTGCTGCACTCAAGCACGAAAAGTAGAAGGACGCTTATACTCTTGGCAAGCCAGCAGGCTGCCTCGCCGAGAGGAGCAAGGAGCTCGACGCCGCCAAGGACTCCAAGGCAGATCTTGAGCTGAAGCTTCACCACCCTCGATGCGACACGCCGGACGGCGCCAAAGAGCGGGAGGTGGGCCTGTTGAGAAGATCAAGGCCAACGAGGAGCTGTCATGGCGAAGTTATCGCTACCACCGAGCACCTTCAGGAGAATGTGGAGCTCGGATCAAGGTCTTGTGAATATCGCCGCCGCCATCGACAAGGAGCCGATGGAGCTGGGATGGTGGATCTCGGTATTCTCCGACGAGCCGCCTCCAACCCAGCGCCAAGCTCAGCTTGTTCTTCAAGGGCGCAGGACGGCTCTCCCTGCGATTCGGGAAGAGATCCTGCAGCTGGCCGAGGAATCGCGCAGACCGTAAGGGAGCTCTCCAAGGTGTTGATGAAGGTGGCCTTCCGCAATCCAGGCCTCAACCTTGCCGCGCCCCTCGATCCCTCCGCCAGATGCCGATGTGGAGGCGCAAGGCCCTTGTCGCACCTATTGTGGACAAGGTGGGCAAGATCAAGAGGGTTGATGGCGACCGCGAGATTAGGCCGCCAGTTTTATCTTTCCCTTGTCGCTGTCCGATCATGTTTAGGAGAACAATTTATTAGATCATGATAAGCTATTTTGTAATATAACTCTATCTTAGGCAATGATTGCAATGTTATTTTTACTTGATTCCTTCCTTTGTATGTTTGTGCCTTACGCTTTTAGGGAACTTGTCGGGCGCTGGCACCTTTGTCCGCTGAAAGCATTGAGTGCGAACGCCAGAGCCTGCCTGGCAAGGTCAGTCCCGATAAGCAACCTTGTCGCAACTAGTTGCAGCTCACTTGTTGTTGAGCGGACTCAAACAAAGTAAGGGCGCCAGTAGCTACGAAGTTGGTTCCTCCACCGCACAGGTTTTCCATACAAAGTACTATCGCTCGAGGAAGATAACTTAAAATTTAAAAATTGATTGCTCAAACTTTGGCAACTTAGCTTTTCGCGTCGCTTGCTTCCCGTAAGGCTGACGCTTCCTCGAGCGACGCTATGCCCACACCATTATCTTCTCCTCCCCGCTAACTTGTGGCGAAGGAACCTTCCTTTCTTTGAGAAAGAGAAAGAAGAGAAAATAAAGTTATGGAGCCTTGTGGCTCGTTATTGCTTACCGGGTGTGGATGCTGCACAAAATGTTAGATAACACATGCAAAAGGATGATGAAAGCATGAAGTCGACAAATTGCGCGCAACACATGAGCTTTACTTATGCACGGGTCTGCTACTCGCTTTGTACAAAGGATTACATGCAACATCGGCAAGATTTGTATAAAGGTGGTTGCTTGAACAGTTCCAAGAACCGCGCCTCTATGGGTAAAACTTACGAAGATGTTCAATGTTCCAGGAGTTGCTCACCGAATGCCATCTTCGGTCTCATATGGACAACGCCAGTGCCTAGTGACTGCTTCACCCGATAGGGCCTTCCCACTTCAAGGCCAACTTGTTGGAAATTCTTGGCGGATCGAACGCTACCAAGAACAAGGTCGCCTTTCCTCGAGACTTCGTGTTAACTTCAAGGGTTATGGTAGGGCGTTAAAGCTTGCCGGTAACGAGCAGCTCGTGACAACAGCCTCAAGACGGTCCTCCTCAAGGAGCAATGCTGTCATCTTGTCGCAGCTGCTCTTGCTCAAGGTCATCATAAGTTTAGTACTGAGGCGACCCAGATAATGAAGTTCCGTGGGGAGAACCGCTCGCCCGTAGACTAGAGCGAAGGTGTCCGCTGGCTCGACGGCATTGTCCTGATCGACCAAAGAACCACCGGCAGCTCCTCAATCCAGTTTGTTCCGACTTGTGCCGCCTCGCCGAAAGTCCTGGTCTTGAGCCCACGCAACACTTCAAGATTTGCCCTCTCCGCTGACCGCTGTTTTCGGATGAGCAATGTAGCGGCACAGGCACTTGGCGCCAAGATCTTGGACGACATATGAAGGTGCGACTCGCGAATTGTGTGCCGCTGTCGTGATGGTCCCGTTAGGAATTCCAAACGCAAACAATCGACCAAGAACTTGACTCCGACCGGCTGTCACCTTCTCATCGCTTCCACTTCCGCCACTTTGTGAACTTGTCGATTGCAACGCATAAGTACTCAAAGCCCCCACAGCTCGGGAAAGGGGCCGAGGATGTCGAGCCCCTGCACTGAAAATGGCCAGGATAAAGGGATCGCCCGGAGAGCTTGAGCTGGCTGGTGTATTCGCTTGGAATGGAACTGCACGCTTCACACTTGGTTACTTGTGCGCTTGCATCCGGAGGGCTGTCGCCGAAGAAACCTTGCCGGAAAGCTTTGGCTTAAGCGTTTTGGCGCCAATGTGATGACCACATATGCCTCGCGTATCTCCGCCAACAGCTTCTCGTCCATCTTCCCGTGAATACACTTCAATTTCACACCGCTGAGTCTTCTTCGTGACAGCTGTTGTCGATAAACTGGTACATACTTGACCGTCGGGCTACTCTTCCGCTTCTTCCGCTCTTCGGAAGTTCTCCCTCGTCTCAAGGAAACGGACAATCATTGCAGGCCCATGATGGAGCTTGTGGTTCACAACAAGGACTAAAGGCACGTCGCGTCAAGGAACATCAGCTTTCTACGGCGAACCCGCGTTCTCGCTGAGTTGACGCCTCCCAAGCTCGCCGGAGCAAAACTTGTCGCGAGCGCTCGCTTCAACGAAACAAACCTTAGGGCTTGTCGGAGCAGCATCGCTTCTCAAGACTTTTGGTGTTGATCCGGGACCTTCTTGGCGGGCTTCGGGAGCTCTCACGAAAATAGTCACCAAATCAACTTTTTTTGTTCGGTCCAGCTTGATGGCGCTATACCGGTTGAGTCAGCTTGAGCACAAAAATCCCTGGTTCCACAGTACCTTGAGTGCGGCGCACTTCGACTGTGCCATCAGCAATATCATTCTCGAGCTCTGGAACATGTTCCATTTGCAGCCGCCAAAGTGTTCTTCTAGCTTTCACTTCATCAACGAGGCTTCCATCAACGGACTCGATAATCTTTGTTTACTTGGCGGACGCATAGTCGTGAGTCACCCCGACAATGAGTTTCTTGATCCCAAGGTCTACCGCAATCGAGACCGCAAGCAAACCTTCATACTGCAAGATTGTTTGTCGCTTTCTCTTGGGAAAGTGCATTTGGACTATGTACTTGAGGTGCTCCGGTGGTGCGATAAAGAAGCACGCCAAGACCAAGCTCTTTACAACGAGAAGGCACCATCAAAGTACATCAGCCACTCTTGCTTGCTTCCTTGACGGGGATGCTCGCTCGAATTTCTTCATTCCTGCTACGCCCATTCTCGCAATGAACTCGCCAATGTCCTGCTTTGATAGTTGAAGTGCTTTCAAACTTGAGGACAAAGCTTGACAATTCTAGTGCCCACTGACAATCCTGCCTCTTGCTTCCGGATTTTGCAATATCCTCTTCAATGGAAAGCGAGTGACGCATCGTTATCTCATGTGTTTGAAGTAATGGCGCAGCTTTCTTGAGGCCATGAGGAGGCCGAAGCAATTTCTGCACACCGTGAGTACTCTTGACCTAGCCCCCGCAGTAGGGAACCGACAAAGTAAACCGGGCGCTGCACCATGCTTTTTCAGATCTTCTTCTCGCACGCGCAGATCCATCCCTTGTCGGGACCGTGAGCTCACCGTGAAGCCCCCTCGCTTGTCGCCGATGCATCCGCCTGGTTGTCATCATCATCCGCCTCCTCTCGCTCACATTAACGCAAGCACTAACCACTTGATTGGTTGCCGCTATATATAGCAGCAACTCTCTTGTGGCCTAGGTGCCATAAGTATTGGAGTGGAGGACATGTACCTCTTTAAGTCCTCGCAATGCAGCTCCGCCTCGAGTCCATTTCATTGACCTGCCTTTTTCAAAATATTGAAAATGGCGGCTGCTCAGCAGATTCCAGAGATAAACCTCGCCGAGAGCAGCCACGAACCGCAAGTCTTCGTGACATCCTTGACGTGCTTTTGGTGCTTCAATCTGCTCAATGGCCTTGATCTTGTCTGGATTGGCTTCAATTCCCCGCCGAGATTACTAAGAACCCGAGAAGCTTGGCGAAGGGACTCCAAACACGCACTTCTCGGGTTGAGCTTGAGGTTGATCTTTATGCAGATTTGCAAAGGTCTCATCTAAATCTTGAACCGTAGCTGTTCTCGTCTCTTGCTTTTGACCACTATGTCATCCATGTAAGCTTCTACATTTCGCATTTGCGGCTCAAAAGCCGCCATGGACTACTTCGCAAACGTTGAACTCAGCATTCTTAGCCCAAAAGGCATCCGTGATAAAACAAGATGTGCCACATGGGTTGATGAATGCGGTTTTCTTCTTCATCCTCTCTCGCCATGAAGATCTGATGATATCTCGAGTATGCATCAAGAAATGAAAGCAAATCACATCCAAATGCGGAGTCAACAATTGGTCGCGCGCTGCAAGGGAAATGGATCTTTGGGACAAGCTTTATTAACATCTCTCAAGTCGATACAAAGTCTCCATTTCCCATTTGCCATGGCGATAACTACAGGATTGGCCAACCACGAGGGGATGGAGCACTCTCCCACAAGGCCCGCCCAATTTCAATTTCTTGATCTCTTCTCACAATGAATTCCTGGCGCCCACCGCCGCTTCCTCGACTTTCTCGCTTGACGGGCGCGCAGATGAGGACAGCATACCAGGGTGATGCTCACTTATTTCCTCGAACACTGGGATGTCGACGGTTGTTATGCAAACACGCTTATATTCGCTTGCTGGAAAGCAACGAGCCGCTTCTTCCTATTTAGGGTCAAGAGTGGCAATCGATGGTGAAGGTGCCACCAAAGCTGCCGTCCTCCTGGCCGCACCTTCTTGTCTTTGGTGGAGCTGCCATCGCCTTTCTTTCAGCACTTGCCGGTGGAGCTCGATGGTGTGTCCTCGACGGTAGCGCAGCAAGACCAAGAGGTGCGCTTGCCGGAGGGCATCAGAGCCTCTTGCCGACTTGGTCTTCTTTCTTCCCCGGAGCTTCAGCCGCAAGTGATTTGCTATTCAATGTAGCCGCCGCCCCAGAGATCTTGTCGGCGCAGATAAGAGCATCCTTCTTGTCGCCATGGACAGAAATGCCACTTATCGGGCCTGGCATCTTGAGCAAGTTGTACGCATAATGAGAGGCTGCCATGAACTTCAGCGAGTGCAGATTGCCAAGTATCCCATTGTAAGGCAATGGAAAATCAGCAACGCTTAACGTGACCTCTCGGCCCCGAAGTTTAGCTCGCTGCTAAATGTTACCAAGAACGCGATCTTCCCTTCGCTTGCTCCTTCCCGGTTGATTCCTTGAATGTGCCGCCTCTTCGAGCCGCGTTGTCGTGGATTTGAAGCTTCCGAGCACCGCAGAGGAGATCAGGTTTAAGCCGCCTCGCCGCCAACTAGCATCTTAGTGACTTTGAGGTTGCGGATAGTTGGTGAGACCAACATCGGCAAGCACCCGGCCGCAGAATATGCGATCGGGATGGTCCTCAATATCAAAGATGATAGGCGGATGGACCATTTCAGAGGGGCTCATGCGGACTCTATGGATGGTTCTCGCTGCATTAACTTCCCGTGATCCACCGCTTGAGTTGGCGGTGTGAAGTATGCGTAGAAGCACCGCCAACGCAGAGGACTCCTCCGTGGCTTCTCTCAAACTCTCGCTCATCGGTCTCGTTGCCTTCCATATCTTCATCGCCGCTGCCGTTTTCATCCTTGTCGCGACTGCTGGGAGTTCTTTCCTTGCCGCTGTTTGGCCTTGCTACAGGCGCCTCCCCCTGCCTCGGTCGCTTGCTAATCTCCCCAAAGACCTTCCTTGCCTTTCTCCTGTCGCGGCCAGACTTCATTCGCCCTTCATTGTTCAACAAGCTGCTCGACCTTCTGTGTAGCCTCGAGGTCATGGCCCTTGGTGCGTGAATCTTGCAAGATCGCTTTTGTTGAGTTGTCCTGCTTGTCGGGCGTCAGCCACAAAGTTAAGTAATGGTGCCAGCGCAACCTCCTTGCCGAGCCACCATTATTTTCTCTCTTTAGCGGCACCACCGCTGTCGGACTGCTCGATAACTAGCACCTTCGCCCTAACTACGAGGTGGTTTGAGATGTAATCATCATGAAATGCTTTGGAAAGGCCTGAAAACAAGGATGTGCATAAATATCTTCTCTATATTGGAAAGGGGCAAAGGAATAAAAAGGCAAGGTATAATAGTTAGTACCATCTTGTAGTGAACTGATGTCTTTCATTGTGCAGACAAAGATCTTGTTGTTTTTATCGCTAATTTATTTATCCTAACAATCTTTCTGAGTTTCTTGATTTGATTGATATTCATGGACAACTCATTTCCCATATGCAAGGGTTTTAACAGGTCAAAACTCGACAAGAGGACCTACATGTGCAAGACCAAATTGTTAAAAACCAAAATATTAGAATGGTTCTGCAATTGCACAATAATGTGCTATTAGACAACGGACCATGCACGCTAACATCGATTGTAAACCTCAAGTGCTTCCCATTGTTTCCGAACACATATAAGGTAGTTAGTCATCAAAGTTAAGTAAGGGTTCCATGCTAATGAAATATGTTGATGAAAAATACATTGCAGATTAATCAGATTAATTCAAGCCATGGAAAACCCATTTATCCAAACCAAGCATGATTAAGAACTAGGAAATATAGCACTTGTATATGTTTCTCATGTATTAAGTGCAACCAAATTGATTTATTCCTCACATGCACAACAATACAAAATTCTACCCACGACAATTGGACATCGCATTGCAGAATTGAACCAAGAAGTTAACTAAACACCACAACTAATGAACCAAACATTAACTGATCACCACATTGCACAATATAACATACCTCAATAGAAGATCGATAGTTAACCAAACAGTTAACTACAGCCAATTGTAGCAATTGTATTTGTTTCATGTATTTACTACAACCAAATTCAATTTATTCTCACATGGTATACAATAACAGAATGCACCCACAACTATTGAACATCGGATTGCAGAATTGAACTGCATAGTTAACTAAACACACAACACAAATGAACCAACTCTAATTGAGCACCACATTGCACAATGTATAACCAAACCAAGCATGCTTGACAACTTGGAAATATAGCAATTGTATTCGCTTTCATGTATTTTGTAAAGATAAATTCAATTATTTCTACATGGAAGACAATACAAAATTGCAGCCTCAAGAATTGAACATCACATTTGTAGAATTGAACCAAACAGTTAATCAAGACAACAACTAATTAACAAAATAGTTAATAAGTGAGCACCACATCCATGCACATATAGAACATATACACTAGAGCAACAGATTGCTTGGTAAAATTAGATAGCACATTCACTAGAATTTTGAAGGAAAGGTGGAGCAGCACACGCGAACGGGTAAACCGAGCATGCTAAACCGGCGAGCTAGCAAATGGCAAGGTGCTCCTCCAAGATCTGGAGGCCGGCAGGAATGGCATCCATCGCGATATCATCCGTATGGTGGCAGCGATTTGCTTCTCCGCGCCAAATGCTCGTTGAGATCTCGGCTATACTGCATGCACCATGGCTTAGGGCGGCGCTTATTTGGTGGAGGGGTCGGTGATTTGGGTGGAAGGTGCATGCCACACGGGCGGTTGGGGCATGGGAGGAAGGAGGAGGAGGATGGGGTTGGGTGGATTACCTGCCGGATAGACGGTCGGCAACGTGAAGGAGGGTCGCTAACGAGGAGGCGGCTCTGCAAGCAAGGAGTGAAGGTTTCAACTTGAAAGGAAGGCGAAAGGGAAATGTGGCTTTGGTAAGGGGAGGTAGATATTTTCGTGAAGCCAAAATTTGGAATCGCTTCAGCAAAAAACTGGCGGCAAAGTGTCTTCGCATACACGGTCCCTTATTCAGAACTGTGTACGATATGTGAACATCACAACGATTCAGATAGCTTAACCCGTGTGATGAGTTTGAACGCCAAAATTTGGTTCAATTTCCATGGTTACAAGTGGGTCATCCAGTCATTGCATAATTTGGGTACACAAAGGAGAATACAACACACCACACTTCTTAATCGAGCAAGTTCAGCAATTAAATAGAGTTAGCTGACCAAACATTGCTCTAACAAATTAAAGACCGCTTTTAATTAAACAAAACAAAGAGTACTACTATGGCTAGTGCTCATCGATTCCACCGCCCATGTCCAGCTCATGCCCGACGGTCTCCGGGAAGGGGATCCATGGCATCCATCACACCATACTGCAAGCATCTCACCATCCGCCTCCGCCATCTCTTTTGGAAAAGGCCACCATGAGTGGGCATGGGCGGATGCGATCTGGCTTGGAGGCTCCATTGTCGCAAGGTATGTGGCGGAGGAACGGACGGCTGCCGAACACTCTCGGCGACCAACTCTTCGCTGTGGGTTATTACCGCTGTCGGAAGAAGCTGTTCGACGTAGTGGTGACCGCCAGAGCTGGGCGGTGGCCTCGACATGGTCGGGCGGCCTCCATCGTGGCTAAGGCCATTGCTGAACGGACAACCGATGTGCCGCTTTCGCCGCTTGTTATCCCCGAGCGATGTTGCTTCCGCCACCGAGAAGCAATAGCGGCCGTTGCTGCTATGCCGCCGGTCGCAGATTGCGGGCCGCGCCATGCACCTTGTTAGCACGCCGCATGGCGGTGCGGTCGCGCCTCGCCGGAGGGCTAACAAGTTTCTCACGACGCGTGTCCACGTGCCCATCTTTCACCGGCGCATTATTGAACATGAAATGATATTTAGGGAGCGAAATAGTGCTTGATATAGCTGCGATCGTAGCCGACGCGACCTTCCGCCGTAAGCTTTGGCATACTATACAATCGGACGTTGCTCCGTGATATTTTGTGCTGCATCTCACACGTTGGTGATAATAAACTGTGCGATCTACTTGATTTTTTATTTTGATTTGAATTACATAATGGGGTCACAGCTGCAATGGACGGTGTTTGAATTGCTAGACCTTTATCCGGAGTGAACACGCAACTATATGTGTGTCAAAAGAATTTAATTATTCAGGTCGCTTGAATATTTTATACATTAAATTGGTTTTCTAGCCATTTCAGGTGCACAATTCAAAATTAAACTACATGCACATGCTCCGTGCACCAACATGGGTTGTAAAATCATATATGTGTCCTGGGTTTATGCTTATCTCATGCAAAAAATGGGATGAAATTTGAACACCATGGCACCATGTCTCTCTGGCAACGTTGACGTTCTTGCTTTTGTAATTCTAGTAAATCCAAAATTCGTCTGAAATTCATGAAACTTGGAATGCTATCATGGAGCGGCATCAACATGTCGTGGTAAACTTTTTGTCTCATTTGGGTCAGGTTTGGGTATAAGCTTTCATAAACTAGCTTCTCACAACAAGTGTGATGGTTTCGTAGGGAACATTTCACCTTTCTAGACGAACGATATATATGTTGCCTCTTCATGATTTCAATTTTTTTCCTAGTGTCAACATAGAACAACAGAGCGTGTCAATTTTTGGGATTTTTGGGGTTCACTTGGACATTTTATACATTAATTGAGTTTTCTGCATTCATGTGCATAATTCAAATTTGAACTATAGGCACATGCTCTAATGCATATAAATTAGTTGAAAATTCAAATCTGTGTCCTTGGTTGCCTGCTTAGGTCCCATGCAAGAATGGGAATGAATTTCAACACCGCCACCGCCACTCTGCCGCAAACATTGAGATGCCTGTTTTTAAATTCTAGTAAATCCAAACTCGTCTGAAATTCATGAAACTTGGCATGCATCATGGAGCAGCATCACATGCCGTGGTAAATTTTGTCCCATTTGGGGCAGGTTTGGTATATGCTTCACAAACCAGAGCTTCTCACAACAAGCATGATGGAGGCAAGGCCCCATGCTAAAACGATATCCATTGCCTCTTTTTGCTTCCAAAATTTCTCATGTCAACATATAACAATAGAGTGTTGTGTCAATTTTGTGATTAATTGGGTCTGCTTGGACATTTTATGCATTAACTAAGTTTTCAATGCATTTATGTGCATAATTCAAATTTGAACTACATGCACATGCTCCAAGGCATATAAATTGGTTGAAAAATCAAATATGTGTCCTTGGGTGCATGCTTAGGTCCCATGCAAGAAATGGGAATGAATTTCAAACACCGTGGCACCGTTGATTGCAGCAAACATTGAGATGCCTGGTTTTAAATTCTAGTAAATCCAAAACTCGCTCTAAATTCATGAAACTTGGCATGCTATCATGGAGCGGCATCAACATGCCGCTGTAAAAGTTTTGTCCCATTTGGGGCAGGTTTGGGTATATGATTCTCACAAACCGAGCATCTCACAACAAGCATGATGGTTTCGTAGGGAATGTCCCACCTTTTGGACTAAATGATATCCATTGCCTTATTGCTTTCAATTTTTCTCATGTCAACATAGTACAACATGAGTGTTGTGTCAATTTTTGTGATTTTATGTCTGCTGACATTTTTATGCATTAACTGAGTTTTCAATGCATTTATATGCATAATTCAAATTTGAACTACATGCACATGCTCCAAGGCATATAAATTGGTTGAAAATACAATTGTGTCCTTGGGTGCATGCTTAGGTCCCATGCAAGAAATGGGAATGAATTTCAAACACGAGGGCACCGCTGATTGCCAAAACATTGAGATACTTTTTTTTAAATTCTAGTAAATCCAAAACTCATCCGAAATTCATGAAACTTGGCATGTCATGGAGCGGCATCAACATGCTGTGGTAATTTTTTTGTCCCATTTGGGGGTTTGGGTATATGCTTCACAAACATAGCTTCTCAACAATCATGATGGTTTCTGTAGGGAACGCCCCACCTTGGGGATGAAACGATATCCAATGCCTCTTATTGCTTCCAAAAAATTACTCGTGTCAATATAGAACAACAAGAGTGTTGTGTCAATTTTTGTGATTTTTCGGGGTTTGTTTGGACATTTTTATGCATTAATTGAGTTTACAATGCATTTATGTGCATAATTCAAATTTGAACTACATGCACATGCTCCAGGCATATTTTTGTTGAAAATCAAATTGTGTCCTTGGGTGCATGCTTAGGTCCCATGCAAGAAATGGGAATGAATTTCAAACACTGTAAGCATTGATTGCCGCAAACATTGAGATGCTCGTTTTTAAATTCTAGTAAATCAAACTCATTGATACGCCTCCAACGTGATCATAATTTTTTGATTGTTACATGCTATTATATATTTTGTTTTGATGTTTAATGGATTATTATACACTTTTATATTATTTTTTGGGACTAATCTACAAACCCAAGGCCCAAGGTAAATTGTCAGTCTTTTTTGCCTATTTCTGTTTCGCAGAAAAGGAATATCAAACGGAGTCCAAATGTAATGAAACCTTCGGAGAGTTATTTTTGGAACAAACGTGATCCGTGAGGACTGGAGTGGACATCAAGAAACAATCGAGGAGGCCACGAGGAAGGGAGGCGCCTTCCCCTCGGCGCTTCTCATCCTCGTGGGCCCCCGTGGCTCCACCGGCCTACTTCTTCCTCCTATATACCCACGACTCAAACCATCCAGAGCACCACAAAACCCTATTTCCACCACGCAACCTTTTGTACCCATGAAATCCCATCTTGGGGCCTTTTTCCGCATTCACGAAGGGGCATCGATCACGAGGGCTTCACATCAACACCATAGCCCCGATGACGCAGGTGAGTAGTTTACCACAGACCTTCGGTCCAGTTATTAGCTAGATGTCTTCTCTTGGATCTCAATACAAAGTTCCTCGATCTTCTTGGAGATCTATTCATGTAACTTTTTTGCAAAGTGTTTGTAGAGACTCGATGAATTGTGGGTTTATGATCAAGATTATCTATGAAAATATTTGAATTTTCTCTCTGAATTCGTTATGTATGATCGGTTATCTTTGCAAGTCTCTTCAATTATCAGTTTGGTTTGACCTACTAGATTGATCTTTCTTGCAATGGGAGAAGTGCTTAGCTTTGGGTTCAATCTTATGCTGTTTCGATCCCAGCATGAGGGGGAAATGATACGTATTGTATTGTTGCCATCGAGGATAAAAAGATGGGGTTTATATCATATTGCTTGAGTTTATCCCTCTACATCATGTCATTTGCCTAATGTGTTACTCTGTTTTTATGAACTTAATACTCTAGATGCTTGGATAGCAGTCGTGTGGAGTAATAGTAGTAGATGCAGTGAGTCATCTACTTGTTGTGGACGTGATGCCTATATACATAATCATGCCTAGATATTCTCATAATTATGCACTTTTTATCAATTGCTCAAAGTAATTTGTTCACCCACCGTAATACTTATGCTATCTTGAGAGAAGCCACTAGTGAAACCTATGGCCCCGGTCTATTTTCCATCATAATCTCCCACTAGCGCATATTTCGTCATTATTTTGCTATCTTTACTTTCAATCTTTATCATAAAAATACAAAATTTGTAACATCCCAAATTTTCAATTTGGAATGTTATACATAGGTCATCCATGCATATCATATTTTATTGCATCTTCGTTCGCAATCCTCAAATCCTAAGCAACTCAAGGACCCCGGAGAGAGTTGGGGATTTTTCGATTTTTCGTATTTGATTTTATCAAATATTGGGAACGAGGATTTTATTTTAATTATTTTCTCTCCGAAAATATTTCTTATTAAAATAAATGAGGGAGATAATATGACTTCTCCAAAACAATTGAAATATTGAGGAAAAATGTTAAAATCATTATTTGATTTCATTTGGAATTTATTTGCCCTAAAAATTTGCACGTTTAAAATTGCATTTTAGGGGCCAAGAAATTGTTCATTCCGTTCTAAATATTTCATTTAGATGGTGAAAATTTGTTTTGGCATTTTTAGATTTTATTTATTTTTCTAGGATTTTTCTAATTCTCGTGAATTTATTTAAAAATCATGGGTCAAGACCCGATCGGGCCGAGGCCCAATAAAGCCGTCAACGCCGCCTTCCTCGCATCGCCTGGCCAGGTCCGGCGTGACACCACCGCCACGCTGCCTTGCCCCTCCTCCAAGCCGACCGCCCCATCCTATAAATGCCGCCATTTCTCTAGCCGTCACCACCACCGCTGGCCTCCCCGAGCCCGAGCCGCGCCACCTGCCCGAAGTTACCGCCGCCATTACGCCCCGCCACCCCGCCTGGCTGCCGAGCTCCGGCCGGAGTCACGAGCTATCGTGGTAGGCCACGCCTGGTTCAAGAAACTGCTTGCTTTTAAAACAAAACCCTAGTTGCGTTTTTATTTTAGATCGGTTTATTTATTTAGAAGGCTCACTGCTCGTCGTTTTAACGAACGCGTTTTTCGTTTTTTTTCAGCGTTCAACGTCGCCGCTAAACTGCGTTTTTTATCGGATTTATTCGGTGATTTTTCGATCGCGATTCTGATCCGATGTTCGCTTATTATAACTTTTTTCGGAATCTTTATCAAGCGCTCCGAGTTTCATCTCGAAACCTCTTCCGAATAACCAACTCAAACCAGCTTTTGCCTTTGTAAAATTTGACCTAGTTCATATTAGTAAACGGATCTTATTTTTTCGCCGCTTGAGTTCCGCTGTTCGGTTTGGTTTGATTCTTTTGCGAACCGGAGTTCTTAAATTGAAATCTCCGTGAACCTCTTTTAGTAGAGTTTTGTTGTGCATCTTTGCTTGTTGCTTATGTATGTTATTGTTTGCTGCGATAGAATTCTTGAGTGCAAGCGTGTTACTCGAGTCTCTAGGATTCATGGATCGTCAACAAGGCAAGTAACTTTTGATCATACTCTTTTCATACCCAGTTTTTATGCATTAGTTTCAATCCTCAAACATTGCATGATTAGGGTACCTTTAACTTGTGGGTTGGGAAGTAGATATTGAGGTAGAACCTATTGCCCTGTTACTATCAAACCTTGGGAGTTACTTCTACGCTTGCTTTCTATTGCTATGCTATGCTCGTAGACGTGGTTTGGGTTTGAGTGTATTCCATGACAGATGTGAGATTATTAATTAATGGTGCAACTTAAGGTGGCAACTTTAATACACATCCGTGGATGAGGCATCCTGGAACCCAAGTGTGTCTGCTTATTTTGGAAATCCTGTACCTGCAGGTGATCTTCCTATGGACCACCACCCATGCTAAAAGGGAACTGGGTTTATTCATGCTAGAAACTTCCGTGTGCAGCCACAAGCTATTATGGGCTCTAGCATAGTTGAGTAAGTTACGTGAAGCTCTTGAAGAGGTAGATCAGGTAGTGGGTTTTGTAGGTTTGGTATGGTCTACCCGAGTAGAGAGTTAATGTTTCGAAAGACTGTCTCGGCATCCATTTCTCAAACACCATGTAGTGCGAGAAATCAACGGAGGCGATCGAGTCTTGTGGGGAAAAGCGCAAACCTCCGCAGAGTGTACAATCTAATCATGGTTAGCCGTGTCCTGTGTTATGGACAATTATGAATATCTAGTACTTGAGTATTCACATGTATCTCATCACTCTATATTAATATTGCTGGATGTTAATTACTTTAATTGGCATTGAGTTGGGGCTATACCTTCTCAATGATGTTTCAACCACCATGATAGATAAATTAAAATATATTCCTTTGTTGTAGGGAAAATTGGCTGCAAAACTATAACCATAGAGCTTTCCACCAGCCATATATGCATGTAGTGATAGCATTATTCTGTTCATGTTCTATCGTGTTATATTGCCAGATATTCCATGTGCTGACCCATTCTCGGCTGCAACGATTATGTTGCGCTTGTTTATTTGAGGAGTAAGGATCGTTAGGTCGCTGCCGCGGCAAACAGCTTGCCGTGGAGTTGATGGACTCACTTTATCTTCCAAGCCTTCCGTTGTTATCGCATTAGATGGCCTTAAGCCATATTATTGTAATAAGTTCACTCTTGAGACATCGCTGAAATAAGTGTGTGATTGCTACTCCGTTATAAATCCTTTAGAATCGGTGTGTGTCAAGATTACGATCTAGGGATGACATCAAACAGAGACTTGACCATCTGTGGTCGGGTCGCCTACAAGATTATTATCTTATCATCTCTATTGATCTCACTTTGCAAGTGGCCGAAGGATTGACAACCTTTATCACTTTGGTTGCAAGGTTCTTATTTGTTTGTAGGTATGAGGGACTTGCGTGGCCTCTCATCGATTGATACCTTGGTTCTCAAACCGAGGAAATACTTACGCTACTTTGTTGCATCACCCTTTCCTCTTCAAGGGAAAACCAACGATGCTCAAGAGGTAGCAAGAAGGATTTTCGCGCCATTACGGGGAGTCTACGACAAGTCAAGACATACCACACCCATCACAAACTCTTATCCTCGTGATTACATTATTTGCCATTTGCCTCTCGCTTTCCTCTCCCCCACTTCACCCTTGCCGCTTTATTCGCCTCTTTTCCGCTCGCCTTTTCGCTTGCTTTTGTTTGCTTGTGTTGATTGCTTGTTTGTCACGATGGCTCAAGACAATACTAAATTGTGACTTTGCCAATACCAACAACAATGATTTTCTTAGAACTCCGATTTCTCCTCTTACCGATGTGAATCTTGTGAAATTAATGCTACTTTGCTGAATCTTGTCATGAAAGATCAATTACCGCCTTCCTAGTGAAGATGCGCTACCCATCTAAATAGCTTTGTTGATTTGTGTGACATGTAAAAAAGAAGAAGATGGACAATGATATTGTTAAATTGAAGCTATTTCCTTTTTGCTTAGAGATCGTAAAACTTGGTTTTCGATTTGCCTAAAAATAGTATTGATTCTTGGAATAAGTGCAAAGATGCTTTTATCTTTAAGTATTTTCCTCCCGCTAAGATAATCTCTCTTAGAAACGATATTATGAATTTTAAGCAACTTGATCATGAACATGTTGCACAAGCTTGGGAGAGGATGAAATTAATGATACGAATTGCCCTACACATGGTTTGAATGTATGGATGATTATACAAAATTTTATGCCGGATTGAATTTTGCTTCTAGAAATCTTTTAGATTCGTCTGCTGAGGCACTTTTATGGAAATCACTTTAGGAGAAGCTACTAAACCCTAGATAATATTATGGTCAATTATTCTCAATGGCATCGAAGATCTAATAGTAAAAAGGCATGCAATTGAAGAGATTAATGTTTTGAGTGGAAAGATGGATGAACTTATGAAATTGTTTGCTAATAAGAGTGATTCTTTCCGATCCCAATGATATGCCTACCTTGATTGAGAATAATATTGAATCTATGGATGTGAATTTTGTTGGTAGGAATAATTTTGGTAACAACACAAATAGAGGAAACTTTAATCCTAGGCCGCTTTCTAGTAATTCCTCTAATAATTATGGTAATTCCTATAACAACACTTATGGAAATTTTAATAAGATGCCCTCTGAATTTGAGACTAGTGTTAAAGAATTTATGATTTCAAAAGAATTTCAATGCTTTGCTTGAGGAAAAATTGCCTAAGATTGATGAGTTGGCTAGAACGTGGATAGAATTTCTCTTGATGTTGATTCTTTGAAAATTAGATCTATTCCACCTAAGCATGATATCAATGAGTCCACAAGGCTATGATAATTTCCATTGATGAGTGCCAAGAAATATCCGCTAGGATGCGTATAAGAAAGAGTGCTTTATAAAAGCGTGTTCTTCTAGTTTTCATGATAATAAGGATGAAGATCTAAAAGTGATTGATGTGTCCCTATTAAAACTTTGTTTTGCAATATGAATCTTGATAATGATGGACTGGAGATGAGTCTTTAGTTAAAAGGCGTCCCGATGATTCGTAGTTTTAGATCTTGATGCAAAATTTGGTAAAATCGGATTGAAGAGGTCAAAACTTAGATAGCAATGAACCCACTATCTTGGATTTCAAGGAATTTAATTATGATAATTGTTCTTTAATATATTGTATTTCCTTGTTGCAATCCGTGCTAAATTCTCCGCATGCTTATAGCCAAAATAAGGCTTTTACTAAACATATCATTGATGCTTTAATGCAATCTTATGAAGAAAAGCTTGAATTGGAAATTTCTATCCCTATAAAACTTTATGACGAGGGAACCTACTATTAAAATTAAAATTAAAGATCATGAATGATATGCTTTGTGTGACTTGGGTGCTAGTGTTTCCACTATTCCAAAAACTTTGCGTGATTTGTTGGGTTTCATGAATTTGATGATTGTTCTTTAAACTTGCACCTCATGGATTCCACCATTAAGAAACCTATGGGAAGAATTAATGATGTTATTATTGTTGCAAATAGGAATTATGTGCCCGTAGATTTCATTGTTCTTGATATAGATTGCAATCCTTCATGTCCTATTATTCTTGGTAGACCTTTCAGAACGGTTGGTGCAATTATTGATATGAAGGAAGGAATATTAGATTCCATTTCCAAGGAAGGCATGGAACACTTTCCTAGAAATAAAATTAAATTACCTTATGAATCTTGTCGGGAGGCTGATCGAATCCACCTAACACCTATGGGACCGCGACCGAGCCCCTTTTGTTCGTGGGGCGGAGGTCGCATCGTAAGAGCAGATCGAGGCGTAAGCATTAAGCAGTTTTAACTAGCTTCGAGCTCTCCGAGAGATAATACCCTACTGCTGCTTGTCCGATTATGTTGTGTTCTTGCTAGGGAGCGTATGAGCTACAAAACCCAGCGTGAGTGTCTCCGGTCTCAATGAGTCGAACCCCCCTCTATACGCATGGGCCTCCTTTTATATGCTAAAGGGGTTCCAACAGTGGCAACGACAAGGGCAAAACGTAAAAGGACTAGTGGTTGGTACAGCTATCTCGTATAGTGTATTCTACCTAACTCGACTTGGGGACAAAGCATTAAATGCCCGCCCATGTCGCCTAAACAGGCAACAGGGGACCGCCAGAGCGCCACCGCTGCCACGATGGCAATCTTGTCGCCGCCACGCTGTTTCTCCGCTGGCCGCATGAGCCTCTGACACGCGACGCTGGGATGGTCCCATGGCGATGCCAGGATGAGCGGCGGAGATGAAGAGTGGTTGCTCGCCGCAGCAAACGCCTTGCCGCTGGGAATCTTGTCGCGTCCTAAGCTTGTCGCCATCGAGCCTTCCCGCAAGCTCCTCTTGCCGGGTCTTGTTCCTATGTGCCTTTGAGTGGCCTTCCCGGCAAGCTCTCTTGCCGGGCCTTGTCTCCTTAGCTTAAATATTGCTTCTTGAATGGCTCCAAAGGAACCATGGAGGACCTTGGCTGTCACTAGCCTTGCTGGTTCTTGTAACTGCCTGCGCACGAAGTTCGGGATACTAGGGTACCCCTACCTAGTACAACGGACAGAGCCTCGGCTCGGGTCATTACACTGCAGCCAGCGCCAGGGCTGCCCAAAAAAGCACGGGCACGCACGCCCAGATCACGCCGCATCTTGCTCGACCCACCACGCCCCCACGAACAGCACGCATCGAACGCGGCGCTGTGGGAGAGATCGGGGGTTTTTTATTTGGCAGTTAACCGCTTCTCTCCTCCTTATAAACAGGGGAAACAGGGCATGTCGCCCACCTCGCCATTTGCTGCCCCATCTCAAACCACCGCCTCCCCCTTCTTCTAGTCTCAAGAGAGAAGGCCCGCCTCCATCGCCACTCAGCCATCAACGCTGGCCGGTCTTCCCACCGCCCGCCATGGCTCAAAGCCGATAAGGGGGCGTGAAGTCGTCGAGGCGAGCAGCTCGCGGGCCATGCGAAGGAGCGGGTTGTTTTCCTCACCGACGCAGGAGCCGAGGGAGAGCTATTACTTGTTCGGTCGACGGAGACGCTGGCAAGATCCGCAGCACGAAGGTACCCCAGCCGCCGCCAGAACTAGCCCCAACTGGGTACCCCTTCTTCGCTTTTTCTATTGCGGGCTCTGCCTCCTTCTCTGAATTTTTCTACGATATTATGAATACCTTCACGGCTTCGCCTCCTTGATTTCACCCCCAATGCTGTCTCGACCATGGCAGTTTTGCGACACCTCTGCGAAAACTTTGTCGGAATCCACCCAAACGTAGCCCCTTCTCTCGCCACTTCTTCATGCCCCGCTGAGAGAGGAGAGCCACTTGTCGGAGGGATTGCTTGGATCTCTGTGATCGCAAGAAAGAAGCCTATCTGGAAGGAGAGCTCAGAAAGTGGGAGGAGTGGAGAGCCGATTGGTGTTGGATCACGAGGAGAACCCGCAGTTCTTCGATTTTAGCGCTAAACTCCAATAGTGCGCGCAACGATTGGAGCAACTTGGCGCCGAAGATGCTAGGTTGAATATTGCCGTGATTCGGATCTGCCTCAGTGGCTTCGGCTTCACCAGAGGCGCTTGTTGGCGCAGATTTTCTTCAGCCAGACGCTTCCCTTGCGAGGAGGAGGAGACCTGTTGGGAGTTCCAAAATGCGGCGGACATCATGCGAGGGCTGCGCCCGCCTCAACTTCAACTTTACTTCGTCTTTGGAGTTGGATGCGCTGTTGGAGCTGTTCAAGCATGACCCCATCACCCGAGTGGTTTAGGTTGCCGAGGGAGTCGGCCCCATTGTGCAACAACTCTTCGCCGACCGCATCCGCAATGATGCTGCCAGTGATTCGTGATGGGATCGCTCCAACCTCGCAAAGCCTTTCGGGACGACGCCGCGGCAGTTCTTCGACAGCTTGAAGAAGTGTCGATCCTTCCGACGAGCGTAAGAGGCTCACCACGACACCACCGACGCATTTAGATGCGCCGACGCCACTCAGCTGGAGGAGGCGGCGAGTTGCTGTCACCGCATCTGGTTCACCGTGAAGGAGGCGAGGCGGCAAGCCTTGCCGATGGCGAGTTTGCCGCGAGGAGGAGCTTGTTGAACCCAGCCGAGTCGAACGAACCAGCCGAGGGCGCTCTTCCCCACCATCCAAAGAGCTTGCGCAAACGGAGCCCCGGCCCACTAAAGAGGCTCTCAAGGCCGAGATTTAGACGGGCGGCAGACGGGTTAACAGCCGCAGCGACGCTGACGCCGCTTTCATCATGACAAGTAATGTTGCATGCAGAGCACCCACACCGCTGCAACAACGGCGGGATCCTCCTGTGCCATCACTGCAATTTCCGCCAAGCGGTCAAGAGAACCTACCTCCAGACCGGAGGCGAGCCGAATTTGATCTCTCCGCCAGCTCCGACGAGAAGAAGAAGAAGAGTAAGCTTCTATGCTATGCTTGTATTTCTTCAATTTTATTGATGCGTCTTGCATCTGATTTGCTTCATTCTAACTCTTTCCTTTCGTGACGCTGGCCTGTAGAGCGTCGAGAGCCAAGACCGTGGGTTGTCATTGACGATCCCCTGGCAACAGGAGGCGGCTCGAGACCCCCTTGCCGGACCAGTAACCCTTCTCAGCAGCCCCCAAAGACAGCCCCCAGCGTAAGTATATGGTTTACTTCTGCTTAGAAGCGCATGGGAGCTCCTTCTTGTTGATATCTGATCGCTTGTTTGTGTAGGAGCAGAGCAGCCTCATCAGAGTGCCCGGAGCCGCCTCCCGAAATTCCATCTGCCGACCACGCCGCCAAGGGAGAATTCTCAGGAGCGTTCTCGCAAGGAGACTTCTCCGCGAGGGACAGCACCAGTGATCTCCGGTGATCGAGACCATGGCCGCAGATCCCATCGCAGTAATCTTCTTGCCTGAAAATTTCTGGGTTATTTTTGCTTTTTCTTTTCAACATTGCTTGACTGTTTTTTCTTTTTTGTCGCCGATCCATCCGCCGCAGAGCCGGCGGAGGACCGAGGTCGCCGGCGAGGAGGACGCGCTGCAACACACGACGCCGCCACCATGGAGGAAGAGGCCGGCTTGATGGATCCGCCTGCCAAGAGGCCGCCAAGGCTGCCGCCGAAAGGCTGAGAGGGTCTGACGACCGACGCCCTCGAGGCCGCAGGAGCGCCAGCGCCACGCCGACCGCCGATCCTCCGCCCACTGGTGTGCGCCAGTTCAAGAGCCCCATGGCGCCTATCTGGAAGGGATGGCGTTCATCAAGCTCCTGGGCCTGAGTTCAGGGCGCCGTCGTAAGGAGAGACCTCGACGGAGAGTCGCCGCCTGGGCTGGGCTGGGACGCTGGTGGACTAGCCAGCAGCCAATGGCGAAGTTCGAGGAGGAGCTGCCAAGAAGCCGTTGTCGCTTACCGCGCCCGCAAGCCAAACTGAATCTCAAGCGCTTGTCAAGGCGGGAGCGTATATAGAAGCGCTGGAGGAGCTCCGGAATCAATCAGAAGCTCTCCGGTCTCGGCAGAGGAGCGGGAGCAAATTGTTGAGGGCTGCAGAAGCCTTCATCCTCGAGAAGGCAGAGGTTGAAGAGCAGCAGAGGCTCGCTCCGAGAAGCTATCCGCGTTAGAGGGCGCAGAGCTGTAAGAAGCGGAAGATCAACCTTGACAGCCACGAGAGGAGCTTGTCGCGCGAGGAGTCACTTCAAGGGCTCTCTAGGAAGCTAAGGATGTCGCCAGCATGCCGAGGCCACCAAGAAAGAGTTGGAGACAAGGTGACGCAGTTGGAGGCCGGGCCTCCAAGAGCGGGCGAGGAGCTTGCTGCACTCAAGCACGAGCTGAGAAGGACGCCTACACTCTTGGCGCGAAGCTGCAGCCGCCTGAGAGGAGCAAGGAGCCTCAACGCCGCCAAGGACTCCAAAGCAGATCTTGATGAAGCCGACCACCCTGGCGTGCATTAGACGCAAAAGCAAGGAGCGGAGGGTCTGGAGAAGATCAAGGCCAACGAGAGTCAACAAGCGTAGTGCTATGCCACCCAGGCACCTTCAGGAGAATGCGGAGCACTGGACTCAAGGTTCTTGTGAATATCGCCGCCGCCATCGACAAGGAGCCGACGAGCTGGGTATGGTGGACTCGGTACTTTCGACGAGCGCCTCCAAACGCAGCCAAGCTCAGCCTTCTCCTCAAGGGCAGGACGGTTTCTCCAAATGACTCGAAGAGATCCCGGCATCATTTGAGGAATCGCAAGATCTCGCGCTGGAGCTTCCTGTAAGGTGTTGATGAAGGTGGCCTTCCGCAATCCAGGCCTCAACTCAACGGCGCCTCAGATCCTTGCCGCCAGATGCCGTGGAGGGGCCAGCCCTTGTCGCACTCCATTGTGACAAGGTGGGCAAGATCAAGCCGGTCGATGGCTTACGGGCGAGACTAGGACGCCAATTTTATTCTTTCTCGGTCATGATCATGTTTAGGAGAACAATTTATTAGATCTCATGCATGCTATTTTGTAATATAACTTCATTTAGGCAATGAGTGCAATGTTATTTTTTACTTGATTCCTTCCTTTGTATGTTTGTGCCCTATGCTTTTAGGGAACTTGTCGCGCTGGCACCTTTGCCATGAGCCGAAAAGGAACGTCAAGAGCCTGTGGCGGTGCCGCCCGATAAGCAACCTTGTCGCAATCTAGTTGCAGCTCACGTTATGGAGCGGACTAAACAAAGTAAGGGCGCTGTTGTATGAAAACCTTCGCCCTAACTACGAGGTGGTTTGAGATGTAATCATCATGAAATGCTTTGGAAAGGCCTGAAAACAAGGATGTGCATAAATATCTTCTCTATATTGGAAAGGGGCAAAGGAATAAAAAGGCAAGGTATAATAGTTAGTACCATCTTGTAGTGAACTGATGTCTTTCATTGTGCAGACAAAGATCTTGTTGTTTTTATCGCTAATTTATTTATCCTAACAATCTTTCTGAGTTTCTTGATTTGATTGATATTCATGGACAACTCATTTCCCATATGCAAGGGTTTTAACAGGTCAAAACTCGACAAGAGGACCTACATGTGCAAGACCAAATTGTTAAAAACCAAAATATTAGAATGGTTCTGCAATTGCACAATAATGTGCTATTAGACAACGGACCATGCACGCTAACATCGATTGTAAACCTCAAGTGCTTCCCATTGTTTCCGAACACATATAAGGTAGTTAGTCATCAAAGTTAAGTAAGGGTTCCATGCTAATGAAATATGTTGATGAAAAATACATTGCAGATTAATCAGATTAATTCAAGCCATGGAAAACCCATTTATCCAAACCAAGCATGATTAAGAACTAGGAAATATAGCACTTGTATATGTTTCTCATGTATTAAGTGCAACCAAATTGATTTATTCCTCACATGCACAACAATACAAAATTCTACCCACGACAATTGGACATCGCATTGCAGAATTGAACCAAGAAGTTAACTAAACACCACAACTAATGAACCAAACATTAACTGATCACCACATTGCACAATATAACATACCTCAATAGAAGATCGATAGTTAACCAAACAGTTAACTACAGCCAATTGTAGCAATTGTATTTGTTTCATGTATTTACTACAACCAAATTCAATTTATTCTCACATGGTATACAATAACAGAATGCACCCACAACTATTGAACATCGGATTGCAGAATTGAACTGCATAGTTAACTAAACACACAACACAAATGAACCAACTCTAATTGAGCACCACATTGCACAATGTATAACCAAACCAAGCATGCTTGACAACTTGGAAATATAGCAATTGTATTCGCTTTCATGTATTTTGTAAAGATAAATTCAATTATTTCTACATGGAAGACAATACAAAATTGCAGCCTCAAGAATTGAACATCACATTTGTAGAATTGAACCAAACAGTTAATCAAGACAACAACTAATTAACAAAATAGTTAATAAGTGAGCACCACATCCATGCACATATAGAACATATACACTAGAGCAACAGATTGCTTGGTAAAATTAGATAGCACATTCACTAGAATTTTGAAGGAAAGGTGGAGCAGCACACGCGAACGGGTAAACCGAGCATGCTAAACCGGCGAGCTAGCAAATGGCAAGGTGCTCCTCCAAGATCTGGAGGCCGGCAGGAATGGCATCCATCGCGATATCATCCGTATGGTGGCAGCGATTTGCTTCTCCGCGCCAAATGCTCGTTGAGATCTCGGCTATACTGCATGCACCATGGCTTAGGGCGGCGCTTATTTGGTGGAGGGGTCGGTGATTTGGGTGGAAGGTGCATGCCACACGGGCGGTTGGGGCATGGGAGGAAGGAGGAGGAGGATGGGGTTGGGTGGATTACCTGCCGGATAGACGGTCGGCAACGTGAAGGAGGGTCGCTAACGAGGAGGCGGCTCTGCAAGCAAGGAGTGAAGGTTTCAACTTGAAAGGAAGGCGAAAGGGAAATGTGGCTTTGGTAAGGGGAGGTAGATATTTTCGTGAAGCCAAAATTTGGAATCGCTTCAGCAAAAAACTGGCGGCAAAGTGTCTTCGCATACACGGTCCCTTATTCAGAACTGTGTACGATATGTGAACATCACAACGATTCAGATAGCTTAACCCGTGTGATGAGTTTGAACGCCAAAATTTGGTTCAATTTCCATGGTTACAAGTGGGTCATCCAGTCATTGCATAATTTGGGTACACAAAGGAGAATACAACACACCACACTTCTTAATCGAGCAAGTTCAGCAATTAAATAGAGTTAGCTGACCAAACATTGCTCTAACAAATTAAAGACCGCTTTTAATTAAACAAAACAAAGAGTACTACTATGGCTAGTGCTCATCGATTCCACCGCCCATGTCCAGCTCATGCCCGACGGTCTCCGGGAAGGGGATCCATGGCATCCATCACACCATACTGCAAGCATCTCACCATCCGCCTCCGCCATCTCTTTTGGAAAAGGCCACCATGAGTGGGCATGGGCGGATGCGATCTGGCTTGGAGGCTCCATTGTCGCAAGGTATGTGGCGGAGGAACGGACGGCTGCCGAACACTCTCGGCGACCAACTCTTCGCTGTGGGTTATTACCGCTGTCGGAAGAAGCTGTTCGACGTAGTGGTGACCGCCAGAGCTGGGCGGTGGCCTCGACATGGTCGGGCGGCCTCCATCGTGGCTAAGGCCATTGCTGAACGGACAACCGATGTGCCGCTTTCGCCGCTTGTTATCCCCGAGCGATGTTGCTTCCGCCACCGAGAAGCAATAGCGGCCGTTGCTGCTATGCCGCCGGTCGCAGATTGCGGGCCGCGCCATGCACCTTGTTAGCACGCCGCATGGCGGTGCGGTCGCGCCTCGCCGGAGGGCTAACAAGTTTCTCACGACGCGTGTCCACGTGCCCATCTTTCACCGGCGCATTATTGAACATGAAATGATATTTAGGGAGCGAAATAGTGCTTGATATAGCTGCGATCGTAGCCGACGCGACCTTCCGCCGTAAGCTTTGGCATACTATACAATCGGACGTTGCTCCGTGATATTTTGTGCTGCATCTCACACGTTGGTGATAATAAACTGTGCGATCTACTTGATTTTTTATTTTGATTTGAATTACATAATGGGGTCACAGCTGCAATGGACGGTGTTTGAATTGCTAGACCTTTATCCGGAGTGAACACGCAACTATATGTGTGTCAAAAGAATTTAATTATTCAGGTCGCTTGAATATTTTATACATTAAATTGGTTTTCTAGCCATTTCAGGTGCACAATTCAAAATTAAACTACATGCACATGCTCCGTGCACCAACATGGGTTGTAAAATCATATATGTGTCCTGGGTTTATGCTTATCTCATGCAAAAAATGGGATGAAATTTGAACACCATGGCACCATGTCTCTCCGCAACGTCGATGCTCTTGCTTTTGTAATTCTAGTAAATCCAAAATTGTCTGAAATTCATGAAACTTGGAATGCTATCATGGAGCGGCATCAACATGTCGTGGTAAATTTTTGTCTCATTTGGGTCAGGTTTGGGTATAAGCTTTCATAAACTAGCTTCTCACAACAAGTGTGATGGTTTCGTAGGGAACATTTCACCTTTCTAGACGAACGATATATATGTTGCCTCTTCATGATTTCAATTTTTTTCCTAGTGTCAACATAGAACAACAGAGCGTGTCAATTTTTGGGATTTTTGGGGTTCACTTGGACATTTTATACATTAATTGAGTTTTCTGCATTCATGTGCATAATTCAAATTTGAACTATAGGCACATGCTCTAATGCATATAAATTAGTTGAAAATTCAAATCTGTGTCCTTGGTTGCCTGCTTAGGTCCCATGCAAGAATGGGAATGAATTTCAACACCGCCACCGCCACTCTGCCGCAAACATTGAGATGCCTGTTTTTAAATTCTAGTAAATCCAAACTCGTCTGAAATTCATGAAACTTGGCATGCATCATGGAGCAGCATCACATGCCGTGGTAAATTTTGTCCCATTTGGGGCAGGTTTGGTATATGCTTCACAAACCAGAGCTTCTCACAACAAGCATGATGGAGGCAAGGCCCCATGCTAAAACGATATCCATTGCCTCTTTTTGCTTCCAAAATTTCTCATGTCAACATATAACAATAGAGTGTTGTGTCAATTTTGTGATTAATTGGGTCTGCTTGGACATTTTATGCATTAACTAAGTTTTCAATGCATTTATGTGCATAATTCAAATTTGAACTACATGCACATGCTCCAAGGCATATAAATTGGTTGAAAAATCAAATATGTGTCCTTGGGTGCATGCTTAGGTCCCATGCAAGAAATGGGAATGAATTTCAAACACCGTGGCACCGTTGATTGCAGCAAACATTGAGATGCCTGGTTTTAAATTCTAGTAAATCCAAAACTCGCTCTAAATTCATGAAACTTGGCATGCTATCATGGAGCGGCATCAACATGCCGCTGTAAAAGTTTTGTCCCATTTGGGGCAGGTTTGGGTATATGATTCTCACAAACCGAGCATCTCACAACAAGCATGATGGTTTCGTAGGGAATGTCCCACCTTTTGGACTAAATGATATCCATTGCCTTATTGCTTTCAATTTTTCTCATGTCAACATAGTACAACATGAGTGTTGTGTCAATTTTTGTGATTTTATGTCTGCTGACATTTTTATGCATTAACTGAGTTTTCAATGCATTTATATGCATAATTCAAATTTGAACTACATGCACATGCTCCAAGGCATATAAATTGGTTGAAAATACAATTGTGTCCTTGGGTGCATGCTTAGGTCCCATGCAAGAAATGGGAATGAATTTCAAACACGAGGGCACCGCTGATTGCCAAAACATTGAGATACTTTTTTTTAAATTCTAGTAAATCCAAAACTCATCCGAAATTCATGAAACTTGGCATGTCATGGAGCGGCATCAACATGCTGTGGTAATTTTTTTGTCCCATTTGGGGGTTTGGGTATATGCTTCACAAACATAGCTTCTCAACAATCATGATGGTTTCTGTAGGGAACGCCCCACCTTGGGGATGAAACGATATCCAATGCCTCTTATTGCTTCCAAAAAATTACTCGTGTCAATATAGAACAACAAGAGTGTTGTGTCAATTTTTGTGATTTTTCGGGGTTTGTTTGGACATTTTTATGCATTAATTGAGTTTACAATGCATTTATGTGCATAATTCAAATTTGAACTACATGCACATGCTCCAGGCATATTTTTGTTGAAAATCAAATTGTGTCCTTGGGTGCATGCTTAGGTCCCATGCAAGAAATGGGAATGAATTTCAAACACTGTAAGCATTGATTGCCGCAAACATTGAGATGCTCGTTTTTAAATTCTAGTAAATCAAACTCATTGATACGCCTCCAACGTGATCATAATTTTTTGATTGTTACATGCTATTATATATTTTGTTTTGATGTTTAATGGATTATTATACACTTTTATATTATTTTTTGGGACTAATCTACAAACCCAAGGCCCAAGGTAAATTGTCAGTCTTTTTTGCCTATTTCTGTTTCGCAGAAAAGGAATATCAAACGGAGTCCAAATGTAATGAAACCTTCGGAGAGTTATTTTTGGAACAAACGTGATCCGTGAGGACTGGAGTGGACATCAAGAAACAATCGAGGAGGCCACGAGGAAGGGAGGCGCCTTCCCCTCGGCGCTTCTCATCCTCGTGGGCCCCCGTGGCTCCACCGGCCTACTTCTTCCTCCTATATACCCACGACTCAAACCATCCAGAGCACCACAAAACCCTATTTCCACCACGCAACCTTTTGTACCCATGAAATCCCATCTTGGGGCCTTTTTCCGCATTCACGAAGGGGCATCGATCACGAGGGCTTCACATCAACACCATAGCCCCGATGACGCAGGTGAGTAGTTTACCACAGACCTTCGGTCCAGTTATTAGCTAGATGTCTTCTCTTGGATCTCAATACAAAGTTCCTCGATCTTCTTGGAGATCTATTCATGTAACTTTTTTGCAAAGTGTTTGTAGAGACTCGATGAATTGTGGGTTTATGATCAAGATTATCTATGAAAATATTTGAATTTTCTCTCTGAATTCGTTATGTATGATCGGTTATCTTTGCAAGTCTCTTCAATTATCAGTTTGGTTTGACCTACTAGATTGATCTTTCTTGCAATGGGAGAAGTGCTTAGCTTTGGGTTCAATCTTATGCTGTTTCGATCCCAGCATGAGGGGGAAATGATACGTATTGTATTGTTGCCATCGAGGATAAAAAGATGGGGTTTATATCATATTGCTTGAGTTTATCCCTCTACATCATGTCATTTGCCTAATGTGTTACTCTGTTTTTATGAACTTAATACTCTAGATGCTTGGATAGCAGTCGTGTGGAGTAATAGTAGTAGATGCAGTGAGTCATCTACTTGTTGTGGACGTGATGCCTATATACATAATCATGCCTAGATATTCTCATAATTATGCACTTTTTATCAATTGCTCAAAGTAATTTGTTCACCCACCGTAATACTTATGCTATCTTGAGAGAAGCCACTAGTGAAACCTATGGCCCCGGTCTATTTTCCATCATAATCTCCCACTAGCGCATATTTCGTCATTATTTTGCTATCTTTACTTTCAATCTTTATCATAAAAATACAAAATTTGTAACATCCCAAATTTTCAATTTGGAATGTTATACATAGGTCATCCATGCATATCATATTTTATTGCATCTTCGTTCGCAATCCTCAAATCCTAAGCAACTCAAGGACCCCGGAGAGAGTTGGGGATTTTTCGATTTTTCGTATTTGATTTTATCAAATATTGGGAACGAGGATTTTATTTTAATTATTTTCTCTCCGAAAATATTTCTTATTAAAATAAATGAGGGAGATAATATGACTTCTCCAAAACAATTGAAATATTGAGGAAAAATGTTAAAATCATTATTTGATTTCATTTGGAATTTATTTGCCCTAAAAATTTGCACGTTTAAAATTGCATTTTAGGGGCCAAGAAATTGTTCATTCCGTTCTAAATATTTCATTTAGATGGTGAAAATTTGTTTTGGCATTTTTAGATTTTATTTATTTTTCTAGGATTTTTCTAATTCTCGTGAATTTATTTAAAAATCATGGGTCAAGACCCGATCGGGCCGAGGCCCAATAAAGCCGTCAACGCCGCCTTCCTCGCATCGCCTGGCCAGGTCCGGCGTGACACCACCGCCACGCTGCCTTGCCCCTCCTCCAAGCCGACCGCCCCATCCTATAAATGCCGCCATTTCTCTAGCCGTCACCACCACCGCTGGCCTCCCCGAGCCCGAGCCGCGCCACCTGCCCGAAGTTACCGCCGCCATTACGCCCCGCCACCCCGCCTGGCTGCCGAGCTCCGGCCGGAGTCACGAGCTATCGTGGTAGGCCACGCCTGGTTCAAGAAACTGCTTGCTTTTAAAACAAAACCCTAGTTGCGTTTTTATTTTAGATCGGTTTATTTATTTAGAAGGCTCACTGCTCGTCGTTTTAACGAACGCGTTTTTCGTTTTTTTTCAGCGTTCAACGTCGCCGCTAAACTGCGTTTTTTATCGGATTTATTCGGTGATTTTTCGATCGCGATTCTGATCCGATGTTCGCTTATTATAACTTTTTTCGGAATCTTTATCAAGCGCTCCGAGTTTCATCTCGAAACCTCTTCCGAATAACCAACTCAAACCAGCTTTTGCCTTTGTAAAATTTGACCTAGTTCATATTAGTAAACGGATCTTATTTTTTCGCCGCTTGAGTTCCGCTGTTCGGTTTGGTTTGATTCTTTTGCGAACCGGAGTTCTTAAATTGAAATCTCCGTGAACCTCTTTTAGTAGAGTTTTGTTGTGCATCTTTGCTTGTTGCTTATGTATGTTATTGTTTGCTGCGATAGAATTCTTGAGTGCAAGCGTGTTACTCGAGTCTCTAGGATTCATGGATCGTCAACAAGGCAAGTAACTTTTGATCATACTCTTTTCATACCCAGTTTTTATGCATTAGTTTCAATCCTCAAACATTGCATGATTAGGGTACCTTTAACTTGTGGGTTGGGAAGTAGATATTGAGGTAGAACCTATTGCCCTGTTACTATCAAACCTTGGGAGTTACTTCTACGCTTGCTTTCTATTGCTATGCTATGCTCGTAGACGTGGTTTGGGTTTGAGGTATTCCATGACAGATGTGAGATTATTAATTAATGGTAACTTAAGGTGGCAACTTTAATACACATCCGTGGATGAGGCATCCTGGAACCCAAGTGTGTCTGCTTATTTTGGAAATCCTGTACCTGCAGGTGATCTTCCTATGGACCACCACCCATGCTAAAAGGGAACTGGGTTTATTCATGCTAGAAACTTCCGTGTGCAGCCACAAGCTATTATGGGCTCTAGCATAGTTGAGTAAGTTACGTGAAGCTCTTGAAGAGGTAGATCAGGTAGTGGGTTTTGTAGGTTTGGTATGGTCTACCCGAGTAGAGAGTTAATGTTTCGAAAGACTGTCTCGGCATCCATTTCTCAAACACCATGTAGTGCGAGAAATCAACGGAGGCGATCGAGTCTTGTGGGGAAAAGCGCAAACCTCCGCAGAGTGTACAATCTAATCATGGTTAGCCGTGTCCTGTGTTATGGACAATTATGAATATCTAGTACTTGAGTATTCACATGTATCTCATCACTCTATATTAATATTGCTGGATGTTAATTACTTTAATTGGCATTGAGTTGGGGCTATACCTTCTCAATGATGTTTCAACCACCATGATAGATAAATTAAAATATATTCCTTTGTTGTAGGGAAAATTGGCTGCAAAACTATAACCATAGAGCTTTCCACCAGCCATATATGCATGTAGTGATAGCATTATTCTGTTCATGTTCTATCGTGTTATATTGCCAGATATTCCATGTGCTGACCCATTCTCGGCTGCAACGATTATGTTGCGCTTGTTTATTTGAGGAGTAAGGATCGTTAGGTCGCTGCCGCGGCAAACAGCTTGCCGTGGAGTTGATGGACTCACTTTATCTTCCAAGCCTTCCGTTGTTATCGCATTAGATGGCCTTAAGCCATATTATTGTAATAAGTTCACTCTTGAGACATCGCTGAAATAAGTGTGTGATTGCTACTCCGTTATAAATCCTTTAGAATCGGTGTGTGTCAAGATTACGATCTAGGGATGACATCAAACAGAGACTTGACCATCTGTGGTCGGGTCGCCTACAAGATTATTATCTTATCATCTCTATTGATCTCACTTTGCAAGTGGCCGAAGGATTGACAACCTTTATCACTTTGGTTGCAAGGTTCTTATTTGTTTGTAGGTATGAGGGACTTGCGTGGCCTCTCATCGATTGATACCTTGGTTCTCAAACCGAGGAAATACTTACGCTACTTTGTTGCATCACCCTTTCCTCTTCAAGGGAAAACCAACGATGCTCAAGAGGTAGCAAGAAGGATTTTCGCGCCATTACGGGGAGTCTACGACAAGTCAAGACATACCACACCCATCACAAACTCTTATCCTCGTGATTACATTATTTGCCATTTGCCTCTCGCTTTCCTCTCCCCCACTTCACCCTTGCCGCTTTATTCGCCTCTTTTCCGCTCGCCTTTTCGCTTGCTTTTGTTTGCTTGTGTTGATTGCTTGTTTGTCACGATGGCTCAAGACAATACTAAATTGTGACTTTGCCAATACCAACAACAATGATTTTCTTAGAACTCCGATTTCTCCTCTTACCGATGTGAATCTTGTGAAATTAATGCTACTTTGCTGAATCTTGTCATGAAAGATCAATTACCGCCTTCCTAGTGAAGATGCGCTACCCATCTAAATAGCTTTGTTGATTTGTGTGACATGTAAAAAAGAAGAAGATGGACAATGATATTGTTAAATTGAAGCTATTTCCTTTTTGCTTAGAGATCGTAAAACTTGGTTTTCGATTTGCCTAAAAATAGTATTGATTCTTGGAATAAGTGCAAAGATGCTTTTATCTTTAAGTATTTTCCTCCCGCTAAGATAATCTCTCTTAGAAACGATATTATGAATTTTAAGCAACTTGATCATGAACATGTTGCACAAGCTTGGGAGAGGATGAAATTAATGATACGAATTGCCCTACACATGGTTTGAATGTATGGATGATTATACAAAATTTTATGCCGGATTGAATTTTGCTTCTAGAAATCTTTTAGATTCGTCTGCTGAGGCACTTTTATGGAAATCACTTTAGGAGAAGCTACTAAACCCTAGATAATATTATGGTCAATTATTCTCAATGGCATCGAAGATCTAATAGTAAAAAGGCATGCAATTGAAGAGATTAATGTTTTGAGTGGAAAGATGGATGAACTTATGAAATTGTTTGCTAATAAGAGTGATTCTTTCCGATCCCAATGATATGCCTACCTTGATTGAGAATAATATTGAATCTATGGATGTGAATTTTGTTGGTAGGAATAATTTTGGTAACAACACAAATAGAGGAAACTTTAATCCTAGGCCGCTTTCTAGTAATTCCTCTAATAATTATGGTAATTCCTATAACAACACTTATGGAAATTTTAATAAGATGCCCTCTGAATTTGAGACTAGTGTTAAAGAATTTATGATTTCAAAAGAATTTCAATGCTTTGCTTGAGGAAAAATTGCCTAAGATTGATGAGTTGGCTAGAACGTGGATAGAATTTCTCTTGATGTTGATTCTTTGAAAATTAGATCTATTCCACCTAAGCATGATATCAATGAGTCCACAAGGCTATGATAATTTCCATTGATGAGTGCCAAGAAATATCCGCTAGGATGCGTATAAGAAAGAGTGCTTTATAAAAGCGTGTTCTTCTAGTTTTCATGATAATAAGGATGAAGATCTAAAAGTGATTGATGTGTCCCTATTAAAACTTTGTTTTGCAATATGAATCTTGATAATGATGGACTGGAGATGAGTCTTTAGTTAAAAGGCGTCCCGATGATTCGTAGTTTTAGATCTTGATGCAAAATTTGGTAAAATCGGATTGAAGAGGTCAAAACTTAGATAGCAATGAACCCACTATCTTGGATTTCAAGGAATTTAATTATGATAATTGTTCTTTAATATATTGTATTTCCTTGTTGCAATCCGTGCTAAATTCTCCGCATGCTTATAGCCAAAATAAGGCTTTTACTAAACATATCATTGATGCTTTAATGCAATCTTATGAAGAAAAGCTTGAATTGGAAATTTCTATCCCTATAAAACTTTATGACGAGGGAACCTACTATTAAAATTAAAATTAAAGATCATGAATGATATGCTTTGTGTGACTTGGGTGCTAGTGTTTCCACTATTCCAAAAACTTTGCGTGATTTGTTGGGTTTCATGAATTTGATGATTGTTCTTTAAACTTGCACCTCATGGATTCCACCATTAAGAAACCTATGGGAAGAATTAATGATGTTATTATTGTTGCAAATAGGAATTATGTGCCCGTAGATTTCATTGTTCTTGATATAGATTGCAATCCTTCATGTCCTATTATTCTTGGTAGACCTTTCAGAACGGTTGGTGCAATTATTGATATGAAGGAAGGAATATTAGATTCCATTTCCAAGGAAGGCATGGAACACTTTCCTAGAAATAAAATTAAATTACCTTATGAATCTTGTCGGGAGGCTGATCGAATCCACCTAACACCTATGGGACCGCGACCGAGCCCCTTTTGTTCGTGGGGCGGAGGTCGCATCGTAAGAGCAGATCGAGGCGTAAGCATTAAGCAGTTTTAACTAGCTTCGAGCTCTCCGAGAGATAATACCCTACTGCTGCTTGTCCGATTATGTTGTGTTCTTGCTAGGGAGCGTATGAGCTACAAAACCCAGCGTGAGTGTCTCCGGTCTCAATGAGTCGAACCCCCCTCTATACGCATGGGCCTCCTTTTATATGCTAAAGGGGTTCCAACAGTGGCAACGACAAGGGCAAAACGTAAAAGGACTAGTGGTTGGTACAGCTATCTCGTATAGTGTATTCTACCTAACTCGACTTGGGGACAAAGCATTAAATGCCCGCCCATGTCGCCTAAACAGGCAACAGGGGACCGCCAGAGCGCCACCGCTGCCACGATGGCAATCTTGTCGCCGCCACGCTGTTTCTCCGCTGGCCGCATGAGCCTCTGACACGCGACGCTGGGATGGTCCCATGGCGATGCCAGGATGAGCGGCGGAGATGAAGAGTGGTTGCTCGCCGCAGCAAACGCCTTGCCGCTGGGAATCTTGTCGCGTCCTAAGCTTGTCGCCATCGAGCCTTCCCGCAAGCTCCTCTTGCCGGGTCTTGTTCCTATGTGCCTTTGAGTGGCCTTCCCGGCAAGCTCTCTTGCCGGGCCTTGTCTCCTTAGCTTAAATATTGCTTCTTGAATGGCTCCAAAGGAACCATGGAGGACCTTGGCTGTCACTAGCCTTGCTGGTTCTTGTAACTGCCTGCGCACGAAGTTCGGGATACTAGGGTACCCCTACCTAGTACAACGGACAGAGCCTCGGCTCGGGTCATTACACTGCAGCCAGCGCCAGGGCTGCCCAAAAAAGCACGGGCACGCACGCCCAGATCACGCCGCATCTTGCTCGACCCACCACGCCCCCACGAACAGCACGCATCGAACGCGGCGCTGTGGGAGAGATCGGGGGTTTTTTATTTGGCAGTTAACCGCTTCTCTCCTCCTTATAAACAGGGGAAACAGGGCATGTCGCCCACCTCGCCATTTGCTGCCCCATCTCAAACCACCGCCTCCCCCTTCTTCTAGTCTCAAGAGAGAAGGCCCGCCTCCATCGCCACTCAGCCATCAACGCTGGCCGGTCTTCCCACCGCCCGCCATGGCTCAAAGCCGATAAGGGGGCGTGAAGTCGTCGAGGCGAGCAGCTCGCGGGCCATGCGAAGGAGCGGGTTGTTTTCCTCACCGACGCAGGAGCCGAGGGAGAGCTATTACTTGTTCGGTCGACGGAGACGCTGGCAAGATCCGCAGCACGAAGGTACCCCAGCCGCCGCCAGAACTAGCCCCAACTGGGTACCCCTTCTTCGCTTTTTCTATTGCGGGCTCTGCCTCCTTCTCTGAATTTTTCTACGATATTATGAATACCTTCACGGCTTCGCCTCCTTGATTTCACCCCCAATGCTGTCTCGACCATGGCAGTTTTGCGACACCTCTGCGAAAACTTTGTCGGAATCCACCCAAACGTAGCCCCTTCTCTCGCCACTTCTTCATGCCCCGCTGAGAGAGGAGAGCCACTTGTCGGAGGGATTGCTTGGATCTCTGTGATCGCAAGAAAGAAGCCTATCTGGAAGGAGAGCTCAGAAAGTGGGAGGAGTGGAGAGCCGATTGGTGTTGGATCACGAGGAGAACCCGCAGTTCTTCGATTTTAGCGCTAAACTCCAATAGTGCGCGCAACGATTGGAGCAACTTGGCGCCGAAGATGCTAGGTTGAATATTGCCGTGATTCGGATCTGCCTCAGTGGCTTCGGCTTCACCAGAGGCGCTTGTTGGCGCAGATTTTCTTCAGCCAGACGCTTCCCTTGCGAGGAGGAGGAGACCTGTTGGGAGTTCCAAAATGCGGCGGACATCATGCGAGGGCTGCGCCCGCCTCAACTTCAACTTTACTTCGTCTTTGGAGTTGGATGCGCTGTTGGAGCTGTTCAAGCATGACCCCATCACCCGAGTGGTTTAGGTTGCCGAGGGAGTCGGCCCCATTGTGCAACAACTCTTCGCCGACCGCATCCGCAATGATGCTGCCAGTGATTCGTGATGGGATCGCTCCAACCTCGCAAAGCCTTTCGGGACGACGCCGCGGCAGTTCTTCGACAGCTTGAAGAAGTGTCGATCCTTCCGACGAGCGTAAGAGGCTCACCACGACACCACCGACGCATTTAGATGCGCCGACGCCACTCAGCTGGAGGAGGCGGCGAGTTGCTGTCACCGCATCTGGTTCACCGTGAAGGAGGCGAGGCGGCAAGCCTTGCCGATGGCGAGTTTGCCGCGAGGAGGAGCTTGTTGAACCCAGCCGAGTCGAACGAACCAGCCGAGGGCGCTCTTCCCCACCATCCAAAGAGCTTGCGCAAACGGAGCCCCGGCCCACTAAAGAGGCTCTCAAGGCCGAGATTTAGACGGGCGGCAGACGGGTTAACAGCCGCAGCGACGCTGACGCCGCTTTCATCATGACAAGTAATGTTGCATGCAGAGCACCCACACCGCTGCAACAACGGCGGGATCCTCCTGTGCCATCACTGCAATTTCCGCCAAGCGGTCAAGAGAACCTACCTCCAGACCGGAGGCGAGCCGAATTTGATCTCTCCGCCAGCTCCGACGAGAAGAAGAAGAAGAGTAAGCTTCTATGCTATGCTTGTATTTCTTCAATTTTATTGATGCGTCTTGCATCTGATTTGCTTCATTCTAACTCTTTCCTTTCGTGACGCTGGCCTGTAGAGCGTCGAGAGCCAAGACCGTGGGTTGTCATTGACGATCCCCTGGCAACAGGAGGCGGCTCGAGACCCCCTTGCCGGACCAGTAACCCTTCTCAGCAGCCCCCAAAGACAGCCCCCAGCGTAAGTATATGGTTTACTTCTGCTTAGAAGCGCATGGGAGCTCCTTCTTGTTGATATCTGATCGCTTGTTTGTGTAGGAGCAGAGCAGCCTCATCAGAGTGCCCGGAGCCGCCTCCCGAAATTCCATCTGCCGACCACGCCGCCAAGGGAGAATTCTCAGGAGCGTTCTCGCAAGGAGACTTCTCCGCGAGGGACAGCACCAGTGATCTCCGGTGATCGAGACCATGGCCGCAGATCCCATCGCAGTAATCTTCTTGCCTGAAAATTTCTGGGTTATTTTTGCTTTTTCTTTTCAACATTGCTTGACTGTTTTTTCTTTTTTGTCGCCGATCCATCCGCCGCAGAGCCGGCGGAGGACCGAGGTCGCCGGCGAGGAGGACGCGCTGCAACACACGACGCCGCCACCATGGAGGAAGAGGCCGGCTTGATGGATCCGCCTGCCAAGAGGCCGCCAAGGCTGCCGCCGAAAGGCTGAGAGGGTCTGACGACCGACGCCCTCGAGGCCGCAGGAGCGCCAGCGCCACGCCGACCGCCGATCCTCCGCCCACTGGTGTGCGCCAGTTCAAGAGCCCCATGGCGCCTATCTGGAAGGGATGGCGTTCATCAAGCTCCTGGGCCTGAGTTCAGGGCGCCGTCGTAAGGAGAGACCTCGACGGAGAGTCGCCGCCTGGGCTGGGCTGGGACGCTGGTGGACTAGCCAGCAGCCAATGGCGAAGTTCGAGGAGGAGCTGCCAAGAAGCCGTTGTCGCTTACCGCGCCCGCAAGCCAAACTGAATCTCAAGCGCTTGTCAAGGCGGGAGCGTATATAGAAGCGCTGGAGGAGCTCCGGAATCAATCAGAAGCTCTCCGGTCTCGGCAGAGGAGCGGGAGCAAATTGTTGAGGGCTGCAGAAGCCTTCATCCTCGAGAAGGCAGAGGTTGAAGAGCAGCAGAGGCTCGCTCCGAGAAGCTATCCGCGTTAGAGGGCGCAGAGCTGTAAGAAGCGGAAGATCAACCTTGACAGCCACGAGAGGAGCTTGTCGCGCGAGGAGTCACTTCAAGGGCTCTCTAGGAAGCTAAGGATGTCGCCAGCATGCCGAGGCCACCAAGAAAGAGTTGGAGACAAGGTGACGCAGTTGGAGGCCGGGCCTCCAAGAGCGGGCGAGGAGCTTGCTGCACTCAAGCACGAGCTGAGAAGGACGCCTACACTCTTGGCGCGAAGCTGCAGCCGCCTGAGAGGAGCAAGGAGCCTCAACGCCGCCAAGGACTCCAAAGCAGATCTTGATGAAGCCGACCACCCTGGCGTGCATTAGACGCAAAAGCAAGGAGCGGAGGGTCTGGAGAAGATCAAGGCCAACGAGAGTCAACAAGCGTAGTGCTATGCCACCCAGGCACCTTCAGGAGAATGCGGAGCACTGGACTCAAGGTTCTTGTGAATATCGCCGCCGCCATCGACAAGGAGCCGACGAGCTGGGTATGGTGGACTCGGTACTTTCGACGAGCGCCTCCAAACGCAGCCAAGCTCAGCCTTCTCCTCAAGGGCAGGACGGTTTCTCCAAATGACTCGAAGAGATCCCGGCATCATTTGAGGAATCGCAAGATCTCGCGCTGGAGCTTCCTGTAAGGTGTTGATGAAGGTGGCCTTCCGCAATCCAGGCCTCAACTCAACGGCGCCTCAGATCCTTGCCGCCAGATGCCGTGGAGGGGCCAGCCCTTGTCGCACTCCATTGTGACAAGGTGGGCAAGATCAAGCCGGTCGATGGCTTACGGGCGAGACTAGGACGCCAATTTTATTCTTTCTCGGTCATGATCATGTTTAGGAGAACAATTTATTAGATCTCATGCATGCTATTTTGTAATATAACTTCATTTAGGCAATGAGTGCAATGTTATTTTTTACTTGATTCCTTCCTTTGTATGTTTGTGCCCTATGCTTTTAGGGAACTTGTCGCGCTGGCACCTTTGCCATGAGCCGAAAAGGAACGTCAAGAGCCTGTGGCGGTGCCGCCCGATAAGCAACCTTGTCGCAATCTAGTTGCAGCTCACGTTATGGAGCGGACTAAACAAAGTAAGGGCGC